>CANNZV010005760.1:0-23744 GCA_947561585.1 Caprella mutica | reverse complement strand
TGAATGAAAATTGCGGGAAGAAGGTGTGCCCTGACATTGTGTATCCACATTATAAGGTGACGGTCTACAACAACAAAGTCATTCGTGTTGTAGATTCAGAAGGAAGAGATGCAGCGGATCAAGAATGGTCAAAGACGTTCGATGATATTTTTGAAGCGGTTGAAAATCGACTGAGTTCTCAAGGCGATCGACCGATGCTATTTAATGCAGACAAAGGGTTTATTACACATGCATTAAATTTCGAGATTAGCGATGTCCAGTTTACTTCATCGTTGCCACAAGTGCGTGAGTTAAATGCGGAAAAAGAAAAATGGCACGCATTTTTGGATCAGAGTGATATTACACGTTACTCCTTTCACTTCGTAGGGGAAGATTTTTCTGACTCTTTGGCTATTTGCTCAGATTACTCTATTACTGGGGAAAGAGACTTGTTGGGTGAGTGGAAGAGCACATATAGAAAATACGAGTGTAAAGATAATACGGGTAGCGCAGTAAATCCAGCGTATGCGTCAGTGAAATCGATAGATGAACTTTTCGATAGGGTGAGCAACGTTATTTCAACACAGAACGACCCTAAGTTGACGTTTGATAAAAATAAGGGATTCATTACACAAGCGTCGGGTCTTTTCATCAGGGATGTGAGCTTTAGTGGTTCATTGAAAGAAGCCCGTAAATTGAACGCGGCAAAAAAGAAATGGGAAGTGATTGCTGCAACTAACTATAGAATGACGTATCAGTACCACTGTCGCTGCAATTTACCTCCTTCATACACACCTACAACAGGTGGGAAATGGGTTGTAGATGTCAAAGATGGCAAGGTTGTTAGTTCTATGATCAACGGTGTGGACGTCAAAAACTCATCAAGAGCTGTTGGTATGATGAGTGATTTTTATGCCGTAGCAGAGGTGATGATTAGCTACACAACGGATTACTCAATTCACAATTATTCTTTAGAGTTTGATGATCAGGGCCTCTTGTCGGGAATCCCCGATTATAATGATAACGGGGAAAGTTACAGCGACATAAAATTTGAATTACTGGATGCAAATTAAAAAGACACCTATCTATTAGCATGGTGCTAGCGTAAGGCATATTAGCTCCGGGGATAATAAAGGCTCTGGAGAAGGATAAAACAAGACAGGCACAACATAGAATACTTTAAAGTGTTTGTGTTTGGTCTTGTTGGATTTTTGAAGAGACAGGACAGGCACAACATAAGTGAAACCAGACAGGCACAGCATAGAACGTCAATGAAAATAAAAAAACCCGAAAAGAAAAAACCGTACTTCATGTTATTTTTTGGTATTGGATTTGTTTTTTTTGTGATATTTAGTTTTGTAGATAGATTTCAAGCCACAGGGTATTACCATGTAGGTACTGTTATTTCAGAGGGTCTTTTACAGGAGTCTAAGTATAGCTCAATGGAGAAAAATGTAATTGTTCAGCTTGATGATGGATATAAAATAATGCTCAGAGGAAATAAATACAAGGTAGGCGAAGAGGTTGAGTTGCGTGAGTATAGATCCAAGATATTCAATCGTCGAACATATAAAAACAATTAAAACAAGACAGGCGCAACATAAAACGATGCCGTTTGGCTTAGAAATTGTCTGTGGTTCATGTCACATTTGGTGGGTGTCTGGTACTATTCCTGATAAGACAAAAGCAGCGGAGATGAAGTAAATGCGTGTAGATAAAGCCATCGTGCTTGTAAACATTGGAACACCTGAGGAGTTGTCTGTTAAAGGGGTTAGAAAGTACTTAGGAAAGTTTTTGATGGATAAAAATGTCATCGACATTCCTTATTTGATCAGGCTTTTGTTGGTAAGAGGGATCATCGTTCCCTTTAGATCCCCTAAGTCATTAGAGGCTTATGAGGCTATTTGGCAAAAAGAAGGATCTCCTTTAGACATCTACACAAAGCAGATAGTCGAAGACCTCGGAGCGGAAAAAGCAGGTGATTATAGAGTTGAGTATGCCATGTCTTATTCATCGCCTTACATCGACGAAACGCTTGATAAGCTCAAAGCTGAAGGCGTTAAAGAGTTTTACTATCTTCCGATGTATCCACAGTATGCTCAGTCCTCATCACTGTCGGCGCTAGAGTCTGGCAGAGATTGGGCCGCTAAAAACCCTGATATCACATTAAAGAGCCTGACTCACTATTTTGATCAGCCGTCATTTTTAGATGCTGCGGCTGATAAAATCAAAGAACAGGTTTCAGGACTGTCAGAATCCTATTTTTTATATTCCTTTCATGGAATTCCAGAAAAGCACGTCACTAAAATACACACTCATTGTAAGAACGATGGCGCGTGTTCAATGACGTGGTCTGAGAAAAATAAGTTTTGTTACAGAGCTCAATGCTATAACACGGCTAGAATTCTGTCCGAAAAGCTTGGATTTGAAAATTGGGGCGTATCGTTTCAGAGCAGGCTTGGACGTGCTCAGTGGATCTTACCCTACACTGTGAACAAAGTTGAGGAGTTAGGAAAAGAAGGTGTTAAAGACCTTGTCGTCATCCCATATGCGTTTACAGTTGATTGTCTGGAAACTGAGGAAGAGATTGAACAAGAAGTGAGGGATGCCTTTATACAAGCTGGCGGTGAGCGCATGAAACGCGTTGAATGTCTCAATCGTGATTTCTCAAAAGTAGTGACCCCAGATTTTTTGCAGGCGTTCAAACCGATCGAACAAGCGCTTGAAGACCTGGCATAAAATAAAACAAGACACCCACCTTTTAGAAGCAGTCTAAGCTGTTGTTATAAATAAGAAATAATACAGGAACAACAAAAAGTAGTTAGATTTTCAGAGGATGAAAATCAGTTTTTGACGTTTGATTGTGATGTAGATCACTGGGTGTTAACGATCCGGCGATTAAGCGCATTAGGTGGGTGTCCTGAAACTCTCCGAAACTGCTCCAAATCCATTCGTATGATTCATGAGGTTTTGAGTTGAATTAATCTGTGATGAGTGTCAGATTAAGTGGGTGTCTGTTTTTCTAATAAAATAAAAAAGGGAGTTTTTATAATGAATAAGCCTGGTGTCTACGTTTATAAAACCATTTTTATGTTGATGGCCATGGTCGGCTTGTCCGCCTGCATGCCCGAAGCGTTAAAAGACCCCGCGCCACGCGCCTGGACCGATGCGCAGGTGGACAGTGTGGTCACGTGGGATAATCAGCGCATATACTCGCCACTAGGTGATGCGTTTAAAGGCGCGCCAGCGGCATGTGATTATATTGAATTTTTACGCATTAAAGTTAACACAGCACCAGAGGCATCGTCGGATGCGGATGCAGTTTTTTTGATGATGCCCGGTGTGTTTGAAGGCGCAACGGCATTTAAATACATCGGTCGTCAAATGGCCTATATAGGAAAGACTCAACATAACAAAAACTTTGAAATTTGGGGTCTCGATCGCCGATCAAATTGCTTAGAAGACTTGTCGATTATGGATGATGCAGAAGCACAGTCAACGGCATATGAAGCAGGGAAAATGATCATTGATTACTACTTCAATAAAAAGGAAGTGAATGGAAAACAATTTGCTGGTTTCTTAACGAACGAGCAGTCTCCATTCTTAGCTGAGTTTGGTTTGAAGCTGGCCACAGAAGACATGTTTACCATCATGAAGACAATGATGCCTAATCTCGAAGATAGGCAGAAAAAATTATTTGTTGGTGGGCATTCACAAGGTGGTTTTCATACAGCGGCATTCTTGTCGTGGGACTTAGACAATAACCCTCTGACACTAGACGATGCAGGTTATCGTAATGTAGCAGGCGCATTCGGCTTTGATACCTTGTTGTCTGATTTTGAAGACATTCGTAAGTTGGTGGAAAAGCAGTTGCCGTTTAGCTTAGTGTCACCGTTTCTGATTGCCAAAAGTGCAGACTTTCATAAAACATTAAAAGAAGGTCTGCGTAATAATACACTGCCACTGGCCTCGTCAGTCCCTAACTTAGTCGACCCTTCTGCCGTGGCATTTCTTCCCATGATAGGCGCTATCGCTCAAGTCGAGCCTAAGGCAGAAAACTTGTTACTTAAAGACTTTCCGTTAGAGAAGTCTGTGGCATTGAACAATCTAATGAATGTGTTTCAGCCGCCGTTAAAAGTGGGTGAGCGCACAGCGCAGCTAACCGATTTTAGATTTACCAATGAAGCCTTAGTGGGCATGTTTTGGGACGATGATTTTGCACCGCTGGGATTTTTAAATATTAGTTTAGGTCATTTGCATGGCGGGGCTGTTCGAGACAAAAACAAAGTCGTACGACTGGCGGCTAAGCTGCCCGTGCTAAGCGAGTTATTAGGCGCTGCGACTGTCACCAAGCCGCAATTTATGCCGGTAGATCATAACCTAGAGGGTGACGGCCCGCTCTATGGATGGGCGAACTTCGATGAGGTGGCCAATGCAGAAGACAGTGTGTACAGCGATGTGCTGGGTAATGAGTTAACCACCGCGGAAGACGAAATGTCAGACATGACATCGTTTATTGATTCGTTACACGATAAAAAAACAAATATGAATTTTACCGAGTGGTATCATCCCACCCGATTATTGGTCGACTTGTTAACCGCCTTGCCATTTGAGCATGCCATCGAAAGTGGTTTGCCAGTGTGGCACCGCAGTCGTGTTGAAGAAGTGCCGCGCATCGAGTTCATGGGTGAAGACGGCATACCACCACAGTTTCTTCCTTGGGGTGTGGTGCCTCTCACAGAGAACGTGGTATGGCTTAAAGGTCAAAGCCACGTAGATCCTATGTTTGAAGTGGTCAATGCACCCAGTCGACATGAAGCGGTGGTGGTTCCGACACTTATTGAGTTTGCCTTAGATAATATCCAATAAAAAAAGGCAACAGGCTGTTGTAGTGTGATTTAAATCACGTGCTATATTAAATAGATGTCTCATTGTTAGGGTTTACTATGGCTAATTTAGCACTGCTGGTAGGTTTAGGTCTCATTTTAGGTCTACTTACATGGATAAAAAAAGGTAAGCGAGAAAGTGACCAAGATAAGGTGGCTGGTTCTAAGCGTTCTTCAAAGACTCTTTCTGTGGAGCATAGAAAAAAAGAGTATCTATCTACTGAGAATGAAAAAAAACTGTTTTTCGCACTGCAAAAAGCGTTGAGTAAAAAATATATAATAAGCAGCCAGGTATCGTTAATAGCGCTTGTTGAGCCTTTGGATTACCGACATAATTCAAAATCATGGGCGAAGAGAGTTGATTTTGTGATTACAGATACTGCATCAAAGATAGTAGCTGTTATTGAGCTTGACGACTCTACGCATCGACAAAAAAAGAGAATGGAACGTGATGCCTATGTAAATAATGCTTTGGAAGGGCATCATCCGTTAATCAGAATTAATACAGAAAAGTTCTATGACCCAGTAGTTCTTTCCTCTCGCCTTGAAAAAGAGGCTGGGATTGAAAGTATATTCTCATAACTAATGTTTTTTAGATTATGTAGATGTTATAAATGAATAAAACAAGTCGCCTAACTATTGGAATGCGACACTTGTTGAATTTGCATTAGAAAAATAAACACAAATACAGTGAGTAAAGTGTTTGGGTTATTCGGTTTTCCCTTAATTTATATTGGTTTGCCTGTGCTGGTTAATTACATGCAGCTAGGCACTTAAATGTCTTCATAAAGCTTAAACACGTTAAACTAGGGCGCATTATTAATGGGAAGAGAAGCTCATTAAGTGGACGCCTTGTTTTGAGTTGTGTTTCTTTTAGTTTCTATTGATTTACAATTCAGCGCACTTACATCAATCTTTTCAATAAACTATCGGAATGGTTAACTTGCTATTAGATAAACAAAACATAATAAATTCTTATTTTAATGAATTTGTTGAGAAGTTTAACCTTCGAACTTACTATTACTTCTCCTTAGGGAAAAACTCACCCGATCTGTCAGAAGATGTTAACAAAGAGGTGCACGAATCAGTTGCTCGTGTCGGTTACTTTCAGCTATTGATTACGGCTGTGTTAGCTGCGATTACTACTTCCAGTATGTGTTTGTTAGCTTTTTTTAATGCGAGCCATTCCGAGATTAATACCCCGTTTATTATTGGTCTTGTCATTGTACAAATCCTTTTGGCTAGTGTCTGGATCGTCTCATACTTATACCTAAAACATCAAAAAAATGCGGGTGCGTATGATTTAAAAATGATACGAAAGGTGTTTTATATACAGAATATTTACACACCTTTTGCATGGGCATACACGACACATGTACTGGCGGTAGCTACGGGTTTGCCTGTTGAGATTGGTGTGGCTCAGCTCGCTGTGGTCTGCGGTGTAACGGCTATTTGTATGACCTCAACCCCTTTAAATTTCGCATTATGGTTGGTGCTGGCACACTCTATGCATTTAGCGTTTGAATATTCACGGGACGACTTTGTATTCCTTTTATTGCCGACATTATTTTTTATCACAATAAGTATTATTCTTTGTATTACCTTAGGAGTGTTACAGCTAAGGATATTAATTGATCAAATAAACCTAAGAAAGCAGCAAAGTATTACGCAACTGCTTTTAAATGATTTTGAAAAAAAGTCACAAGACTTTTTATGGCAAACGGATAGCCAAGGTAAAATTTCTTATGCGTCATCAAGCCTCCTCAATTTATGTAATATAGAAAACACCTATAAAAACACTGGCTTCTCAGAACTGTTTGATTCAGACAGGCAAAAGCAAGCAATTTTAGAAAGATGTTTAAATTCCACAGAGCCATTCTCAATGGTTCAAGGTGCGACCACCCATAAAAGTGGTACTGATTGGTGGAGCTTATCAGGCGACCCTGTTTTTGACGAAAACGGTCGATGGAATGGCTTCAGCGGTTTCGGAACAAAAATAACCGCAATCAGAGAGAAAGAAGTCGCTGAGCAACGTAAACGTAGTTCACAATTAATCACAGAATTAGCCGCTACCATCGCACATGATTTAAATAATTCATTGATGACTGTTTGGGGGAACATAGAAACGCTTGGTATTGTCAATGAAAGTAATGAAAAGGGTCAGGAGCATATAAAGATGGCTACCCTGGGTCTATTGAACGCCAAGAACTTATCTCGGCAACTATTACAAATTTCCCAAGAAGTTATTTTGTCTCCAGTATCATTAAACATTAGAGATGAAATTTCTAAAGTAGCGACGGAAATTCTTGCAGTATATCGAAACGGTTTAGAGTTTCAATTTACCATCCATGAGGACGGATTTGTTTATGCTGACGCTCATCAGCTTAACCGTGCTTTGCGAAACATTGCAGAAAATGCCGCTCTTGCCACAGATGGTGTTGGTCTAATAACTATTGAAGTCAGTAAAGTAGCTGGCGACTCGGATATACCTAAAGTAATAGACGATAGTAAAGTGACGGGTGATTATTATTCAATTCGTGTTATGGACAATGGTGCTGGTTTTGATGATGTGATGCTGAAGTCGGCCTGTGAGCCCTTTGTAACTTCGCGAGAAGGAAGCGGAGGTACAGGCATGGGTTTGGCAATGGTGAGTAGTTTCTGTAAACAATCAGGGGGCATGATAAACATCGCTAATACGGTAAGTGGGGCTGTTGTTGAAATGATTTTACCAGCGGGTCATGAAGTGCATCCATCAGTTGAGATAAATGATGAATTTGATCACAGTGTGTTGAAAGGTAAGCATTGTCTTTTGCTAGAAGATAATCTTAATGTTCAAAAGATAACGGCGAACTCGTTAAGAGAAAGTGCGCTGAAAGTCACCTCATTTTCTTCATTACTTGAAATAAGAGAAGGACTAGTTGACATTGAACATGCGGATTTCCTAGTATCGGATATTGTGTTGGGAGATGGGCGAGGTTATGAGATTGCTGAAGAGGTTGTGGCACAGTTTCCAGATATTCGCATTGTTTTTGTATCAGGCTATATGAATCAAATCGACCTTAAAGAGGCTAGAGCTTGGGGTCCGGTATTGTCGAAGCCGTATTCATTTAAAATACTGTTAAAGACATTAGCCTGAGTAAGTCGTCAAGCGACCTAAGCTACTCAGCGGGTTAAAAAACAGACGTGCTCCTAGTTACAAACTTAGAGAGTAACGTGTTTGGGTGATTTGGCTTTCCCATTAATTTATATTGGTTTGCCTGTGCTGGTTAATTACATGCAGCTAGGCACTTAAATGTCTCGATAAAGCTTAAACACGTTAAACTAGACGACATTATTTATAGGAGACGTGTATGCGTAAGCCAGCGTTGAGCCCAAGCCAGTATTTCGCGTCTGAATTAGCGGAGCTGTTAACGCCGTTTGCATCCGTATTGGCTGAACGTGGCATGATTCAACATAAGCTGATTCTTCACGTAGGCACACCGAAAACAGGCACGACCAGTCTGCAAACGTATCTTGATAAAAAACAACGCAAGCTACGTCACAGAGGAATTTTGTATCCTCACAACATCAAGCAATCCAATAGCCCAACCGCTCCGACACATCAATGGTTTGAGAAGAACCTGATGACGACGCATGTGGATTTTTTCTTAGAGAACGTTAAAAACATCATCTCGCAAATTAAAGACGACACCCACACCATTATTATTTCATCGGAAGGTATTTATAATTATTGGTGGGATTTTCCTGCGGAGTCCAAAGCGCTGTTGGCGGTGTTGGGACATCACTTTGATGTGACTGTCTGGGTGTGGTTTCGTGAGCCACTTGGCTTCATCGAGAGCTATTACAAGCAGTGCATTCGCAATCCAAAGGTGGACAGCAACCCGTGTTATGGACAAGCCTTACGCTTTGCAGAGATGATTGAAATCCCGTGGTTTGCAAAGCACTTGGATTACCAAGGCTTTGTCACTGAGTGCGAGGCGATTTTTGGTGAACACAGCGTATCCGCATTTGAATACCAAGGCGACGTGGTGCAAGCTGTGATTAACAAGCTGGGGCTGGATACACCGCACGATAACCCGACGCCGCGACAAAACAATAGCTTAAACACCGCGACGGTTGAGTTGATCAGAACGCTCAATCAACACAATGTGAATGCGAAAGACAAAGACCAATTAATGCCCCATTTGAAGCAAATGAATTCGATTCTACAAAGCTACGCCGATGATTCACTGATCGACGATGCCTCAAAAGAGCGCGTTCTGGCACTGAGTCAGCCGGTTTTATTTGAGTGACATAGTCTGGCACTTGACATTGTAACCTTGTAGGTTACACTTGAATTATGATCAAAAGCTTTAAACATAAAGGGCGTGAACGTTTCTATACAACAGGCTCAACGTCTGGTATTCAAGCTGCTCATCAAAAGCGTTTACGCTTGATATTGTCGAACCTTGATCAATCCGAAACACCTGCCGACATGGACTTACCTGGTCTTCGGTTGCATGAGCTAAAAGGCACACGAAAAGCTATTTGGTCTGTCACGGTAAGTGGCAATTGGCGCATCACGTTCAAATTTATTGGTCGCGATGCTGAAGTCGTTAACTATGAGGACTATCACTAATGAGCATGCACAATCCCTCACATCCTGGTGAAATTCTAAAAGAGCTGGTTATTGAGCCATTAGAGCTCACCATTACGAATGTGTCTGAGCACCTTAATGTCAGCCGTAAAACACTCTCTAAAATTTTAAACGGTCGAGGCGCAATTACGCCTGAAATGGCACTGCGTCTTGAGTTGGCTTTTAACAATCCATCGGCGGACCATTGGCTTCGTCTGCAAGCAGCATATGATCTTTGGCAAGAGCGCGAAGGAAAAGACTCATTGCAGGTTCAACCGTATAAATTGAACTGTGCATAAAAGCCTGACAATCAATAAAACGAGATGCTCAATTGTTAAGCAGCCCTCGCTATGGAGAAGCCGTATGAATAAATATGTTATGACGCTGTTATGTTGCATGGGGTTTAGCGCGTCGTGCTTTGCTGAGTTACAGGATGCAAAGAGCATCCGAGCGGTATGGGATATGACGACGTCATGCAAGGGCGTGGTGACGAATGGCATGTCAAGGAGTCCGAATGAATCGGCCATTAAGGCCTCCAAGGAAGTGTTGCTTAAGGATTTGGGGTTTCGTTTTAAGGTGCCACAGCTGCCATTCGTCGACGAAGCGGTGGTTAAGCTGCTGTTAAAAGACACCTCTAGAGGTGTGACCGATCATTACGTATTAATCAGTGATCGTGATTTGAGGCCGCCTTTTGCATCGGTTGTGATAACCGAATTGCCCGCGTCAATGACGACTCGAGAGCACGCGTTTTCCGCTGTTTATACGTTAGAGCATCAATTGGCAAAGCAATCGGGCACTCACATCACGTTTGAAGGCATTGATGGTCCCCACGGAAAGTCTTTGGAAATGATTGTGAACAATAGAGTCGGCAGTTATTGCTTTCCAACGTCGGATTTTAAATTTCTACCTAAACAATCTAAGGTGTCCACTGTGGGCGTGAGTCGATTCTCGTTCATCAAAGGGCGTTTGGTTGAGTTTTCTTTGATTGTGACCATTCCAAAATCGGTCAATAAAAAAGAGGCTGTACCTTATGCAAAGGGCGTAATGGATGGCTTTTGGTCTCGACTCACAGTACTGACGAATGACAAAGAAAAAGCGTTGTTAAACGTTAAATAAGAGACGCGTCTAATAAAGCGCTAATCTCCATTGAGATGAATATAAACTGTGTATTGGGTGGGTGTTTGAAGTTAACACGATACGAACAATGGGATGAATAAAAAAGTAGAGGTACTGTTAAATTGACCACACCGATTCCTAACCGACCAAGCGGTGTACTGCTTGGAGACAAAGCCGCAAACGTGACCATTGATGCGTTTGTTGATATGCAGTGCCCTCATTCACGGATGATATGGCCGACGTTGATTGACGTCATCACGCATTACGAAAAACATTCGGTTAGCCTCAAGGTGCATTTGATGACAGTGAGCAATCACCGCCAAGCATGGGACATGAGCTTGGGTTTGTTCGCCTTAGCCGACGGCGATGCACAGACGTTCTATAATTTCGCGACCTTTCTATATGAACGACAAGATGAATTTTATAATGCGCCTTTCTTACACAAAACACACGAAGATCTTCGGCAGCTAATTGCCGACAAGGCCGAAGAACACGTGAATGTTGATCGCACGCGTTTTCTCGACCGAATGAAAGATGACGATATTTACACACTGGCTCGGACACCGATCCGCTATGCAGCCACCAAATCGGTCTGGGCGACCCCCACTCTGTTTATTAACCATGGTGGCGATGTGCCTGTAAATCATCTGTCCACGTTGGCAGACTGGATCGCGGTGATCGATCCGTTGTTAGATGCAGAAAAACGCTGATAGAAGCAGGCAAGTATGTTGAACTCGTTCTGACGCTATGTGAACTTTGTCTGGCCAATACAGGAAAGACACTAAAAATAATACGATGTAAACACAGCTTTGTGCCTGCTTAGCCATTACAATAGAGCGGCCACTTCTTTAAAGAATCGACACATATGTCCGACCCCATTCGTCTTGCCAAACAGCTCACGCAAACCACACAGTATTCTCGTCGCGAGGCGGAATTGTTGATACGAGATGGCTGGGTCACGGTCAATGGGGACGTCATTGACCTGCCTCAGCATTTGGTGAGTGAGAGCGACACGATTGAGCTGTCGCCCGATGCACAGCTGATTCCGTCCGATACTGTCACCATTGTATTGCACAAGCCGATTGGTTTTCGGGCACGTCGTCCTCAAACAGGTGAACAGACACATGGCGCTAACGAGAATGAATCGGATGACGCACCAGAGCTCGCGAGCGAATTGGTTACAGAGCACCAGCAAATAGAGAACGATCGCTCGCCATTACGTTGGCATTCAAAGCACCTTAGGCAGTTACAGTTAGTGCATGACTTAGAAGACGAGGCCACCGGCTTGCTCGTGTTCACCCAAGACAAGCAGCTCGTTAAACGCATTAAGAGCAGTCCTTCAGGGCCCGAACATGAATATGTGGTCGGAGTGGAGGGTGAGATCATTGAAAATGGGCTCGAGTTATTGAATAATGAGACACATGTAAACGGAAAGAGCATATCGCGCATAAAAATCAGCTGGCAAACGGAAACGTCGTTGCGCATTGCCGTTAAAGGCTTAGGGTTGGGTGATATTGCGACATTGTGTGAGCAGGTTAATCTCACGGTGACGTTTATCCGACGCTTACGAATTGGTCGTATTTCCTTATCGAAACTGCCAATTGGGGAATGGCGTTATGTGCTCCCGAATGAGCGCTTTTAATGTCTGTTTAAGTCATTGTTTAGTTTAGGAATATCGTGTTGATGTGTGAACTGCATATAAAAAGGAGGCCATATGAAGTCAATATTTAAATCGATAGGTGTTATGTTGTTAGTCATCATGGTTTTGTTTGTCGTCGTTTGGGCATACATATTTATGGCGAATCAAATGGGACAGACACCGTTAGATTCCATGTAAGTTATTGGTTAGTTTGACGATCTGCATGGTTCATGTGATGCAGGTCACACTGGGCGTGATGCAACGCTCATCCACGTCTTGATCACGTCAGCGCATTCGAATGCATGGCGGCAGATGCGTTTTCACATCGAAACACACACCATTCTATGACGCGTCACGCACCATGTTGCTGCGCTCGTTTGCCTTTGTGTGTGCGATCACATCGTGCATACTGGATCGTGGCGCGATAATACGAGTGAGTGTTAAATGGATAAAGCGAGTTTTCATCAGTATTTAATCGACGGCTTCGGTGACGCATGGTCGGAAGATTACGCGCGGATGATCGATCTTATGCGGCCTAAACAGTATAAAAAAGGCACGGTATTGCATCGCGCTGGAGACACGTGCGGGTCTATTTTTTTCATGTCGTCAGGATTGGTGCGGTGCTTTTACGTGTTAGACGACAAAGAAGTGAACCTGAGGTTGTTGTGCGATCACAGTGTGGTGATGGACTTAGTCAGTGGCATTACTGGTGAGCCGTCAGACCAAACGATTGAATGCATGGCCGATTGCCAAGGTTTAGAGTTAAGTGAAGCGGCTTACAACACGTTGAATACTCGCGTGGGGTTTCTTCAGTTAGAAAAAATGGTGTTGCAACGACATTATTTATCGATGGAACGGCGGTTAAGAATGCTGCAGCACAAATCCTTAGAGCAGCGCTATGCGTACTTTGTCCGCGTCATGGAAGCTAAAATCGTAGAAGAAATGCCAGCCATACACATTGCCTCTTATCTAGGGGTGGCTCCCGAGTCTCTCAGTCGTATTAAATCTCAGCTTAACAAATGTTAAGGCACATTTTGGTTACATACTTATACTGTCATTGAGTGGGCGACAGTGAGTGATCACGGCCTGAAAATAAATTTAAATATGAGAGCTTGCTATGCAAAATACACTGCTTGTCTCGCCTGTGTTGGCGATGGTTGGATTAACGTTTGTGGTGTGGGCGTATATGTATGTGTTGCGTCTTGGCTACATCGTCAAACATAAGGTGGACATGGATCCGTTCAAATCGCCTGCAGGTGCTGACGAGGCGCTGCCCAGAGCCATCAATTATCCGTCCTATAATTTGAAAAACCTGTTTGAAATGCCGGTGCTCTTTTATGCGCTGTGTGTCGTTGCCATGGTCCTCGGCATGAATGATGAGCGCTTATTGTATGCGGCTTGGTGGTTTGTCGGACTGAGAGCACTGCACAGTGTCATCCATTGTACGTTTAATAATGTTTCTCTTCGATTCAGTGTGTATATGTTGTCGAGCATCGCGTTGATGTATCTGTTTTATGTGATGGTGAGATTGCATATTGGGTAAGACTAGCTAAGACATGCGTTGTTAGGGTGTTGGCGTTCTAAATTGATTGGAATTGTTTGCTATACTCAAGGTTCTTTAATCGATCAATGAAAAGGAACGCGTCGTAATGGATATTTTTATTTTCTTGATGATCATCATTGTGTTGCCGCTGGTGATTGCCATTGTTGTTTACAATAAGCTGGTACGTAAACGGAACTGGGTGCGCAACGCCTTCAAGCAAGTCGATGTTCAATTGATCAGACGACACGATTTGATACCCAATCTCTTAGAAACGGCTAAAAAGTATATGGACCACGAAGAGACAGTCTTTGTGGATGTGTCAAAAGCTCGTTCGGCGGCCGAAGATGCGCGCAAGCAAGCGGATACGGGTAACGAAGAGTCGTTAGAAACTTTATTCAATCTCGAGGATACCTTGGCCAAGGCGATGCGTCAGTTTTATGCCGTGTCAGAAAACTACCCAACATTAAAGTCGGATGCGATTCTGCAAGAGTTTCAACAAGAGTTGATTGGCACAGAAAATCGAATCACGTATGCACGTCAATCGTATAACGATTGTGTGATGGATTATAATAATGAGCTAGAAGAATTCCCTGGCTCGATCATTTCTCCATTCTTTAAATTTAAGAAAGCCGTATTTGCTGACTTTATCAGCAACCCTGAGCAGCGCGATACACCCTCCGTCTCGTTTGACTAGCGCGCTTAGTTATCGATGTCGATATATCAATACAGAGAATCGTTAAATAGACGACACCTGACGTTACTGTCGCTATTTTTTTGCGTGATTGTGTTTTTCACGATATTGCTCCCGTACTTGTTGGCTTGGTGTGCCGTGCCAAAGGCATCGATATTGGATGTGGGCAAGGTGATCAACTCCAGCGCGTTTACGTGGATATTCACTCTCAATTTGTCCTTTATTCTAATTGGTTATGTGTCGTCTGTTTCACGAATAGACAGTGGGGGCAGGGCAGTGGCTCGACTGGCTAATGGCAGCCAGCTGAGTAAACTGCACATGCGTCACCCTAAGTACAACCAGCTGAATTTAGTCGTTGAAGAGATTTGCGTTGCGGCGAATATCAAAAAACCGGCCATTTACGTGGCGCCGTATAAAAGCATTAATGCGTTTGTGGCGGGCTGGCATTTAGGCGACACCGTATTAACAGTGCATGCAGGTGCACTGTTTTATTTGAGCCGAGAAGAGCTGTCGGCGCTCGTTGCGCATGAAATCACACATTTGCTCAATGAAGACAATAAAGAAGATATGTTCTTGCTACGCTCGACCTTGGCGTTCAGTTGGATTCGAGATTTGGGTTATCATGTGTTCACCAATTTAAAGCATTTCGATGACTATGTGGACTACGGGCATCGGATCATATTAACAGGCCATGCATCGGTCACTGTAGGCGCATTTTTATACGCTTTGGGTTCCATATTTTACGCCTTTAGTTTTATTGTGCGGAGTGCGTTATCAAAAAATCGTGAGTTCAATGCGGACGCAGGCGCGGTGTTTTTAACTCGACAAGATGTCGGCATGGTCAATGTATTACGTAAAGCATTGTATCAATCGTTACGCTATGATTTACACAAAGGACCGAACATCAATCATCTTGAGCATTTCTATACGCTCAATTTTAATTCAGGCTGGACCGACATGTTCAGTACCCATCCTCCGATTGAAAAAAGAATGGCTCGCTTAAGCAAACAAACATTCGGACCGTTGTCATTTCCCGACGTAGACGTGGTGACGCCAGGCGAATTAGAAAACGTGTCCGAAGGTGAGGCGATCATCGTACAGAGAAAGACCGAAACCGTTGATTGGTTTGTATCCAAGGCACTCGAAACGCCGTCACAAACGCAGTCATTGTTGTCGGTCTTGATCGGAATGCCTCAGTTGCAGCCGGTGTTGAACTATCAAATCGATGAGTCGGTGTCGAGCCAGCTTAGTGGTAAGAAAAAATTGCAAACGATTAATAGATTGTGCAATAAAATATCAGGCTGGAGTGATAAGAATAAAAAATCCCTGTTGAAAAAAATGAAAGGCATTATCAGAGAAGATGATGTGTTCAGTTATGAAGAGTATCTCTGGTATACCTTGATTAAATATCGCTTATTTCCAGCGATGTCGACACGGCAAATAAAACCCAGTGTCAGCGACATGGCCGTGTTTTTAAATCACATTAATAACTACACCTTGCATGAGTATTTCCCAGAGAGTTTGGAGAGTCTGTGCGAGACATTTGGCCTTGAATACGAACCGTATGACGCGCGAGAACGTGTGCCACTGGGTGAAATTGAAACGTCGTTGCGCAATATTCAGCAGTGGTCTCCGTTGTTGAAACCGTCATTGACCGTAGAAATGGTGAAGCACATACAGCCGCATGAAACCGAGGCCTATCTTTGGGTGAACACCTTATGCAGTGCCATTGATTGTGCGTTGCCGCAGTTGGATGATGAGGACAATGCACACACTCTGAACATGAGTTTGAAATAATCAGAGCACCGATCTGTTACAAAAAAACGGAAGTGGATATTTCATATTAAAATATGATGACCTTGAACGCGTCCATGGAGGACCGCTTAATATGTACATCGAACGAGCCACCATTCTATGAATAAGAAACCTTACATCCTGCTGCTGTGTGTTGCCGTTCTGGGAGGCTTGTTTTACGCCACTAAAATAGTGGATGGCAGATCAGGGGAGTTACAAAAGGGGCGCGACGAATTGTTTGATGAACATCATCAGCGGCAAGACGCAGGTAAGACACAGACGAATGCACCCGTTGCGCTAGATGCACTGCGTTCGCCATCACAGCGCGACACGCAGGTTGACGGACGCTTACGTGAAAACAGCCAAGGGCAACTCATTGTTGAGCGTGGCGTACGAGACGTGTTTGATTACTTTATGACCGCGTCGGGTGAATTGCCATTGGATCAGATCGTGGCGAACATCCATCGCTACATTGACGCCAACGTGTCAGCGACAGCCGCTGCTCAAGCCAAGGCCTTATTGACACAATATCTGACATTAGAATCGTCTCTAAATGCGTATTATGAGAGTCAAACCATCCACCCAAACGATTTGCTGGGTAAGGACCAGCTTGCCCATTGGCGTAATGTGCTCGACCAGCGCACGGCCTTGCGTGAAGAGATCTTGGGCGATGCCGCGAAGGAGTTCTTTGGAGACGAAGCCGCATATGACGAGTTCACCATTGAGCGCATGCAGTTAGAGACTCAGTCGTTGTCGCCGGAACACAAGCAGAAGCAGGTGGAGACGTTGATCGAGCAGCTGCCAGACAACCTGAAAACGGTGGTGCGCATGCAGCAAACCGCTCAGAGTCTCGATCAACAAACAGCGGCGTGGAGCACCATGCCAGAGAGCGCCCGATACAATGCACGTCAACAGGCGTATGGCACTGAATCCGCAAAGCGGTTGGCCACACTGGATAAACAGAGAGCGCAATGGAATCAGCGCATTGAGGACTATCTCAAGCAAAAATCAGCCCTGTCAGAGCGCATGAACCCGTCATCAGCCAGCCATGCGTCTGCATTGGCGGCATTGCAACAGCGATTGTTTACTGAAACAGAGCGTTTAAGGTTGCCTGCGTATGAACCATAACCAAATGGCATGCCGTGATGGCTGTGTGCATGGTAAAATACGTCCTGTATTGGCTGAGTAGCAGCAAGAGTTGACATGATAAGGATTTTAAAATGAACAGACAGTGTGTTTTAGCGGTGTTAAGTGTGTGGTTGGTCTTCATGAGTGTGTCCACGCATGCGTTATTTTCCAACAACGACAGCGCAGAGTATACGAAAACAAAATATCCCATTGTCTTGGTGCACGGGATGTTGGGCTTTGATCACACACGTATTCTTGGGATGTTGCCGATGGATTATTGGCCGCACATTCCCTATGAACTGATCCGCAGTGGAGCACGCGCGTATGTACTGCAAGTGTCGAGTGTGAACACCGCTCCGATTCGAGGCGAGCAGGTGATTCGACAGCTTGAAACCTTGCAAGCGATTACAGGTGATGAAAAATTTAATTTGATCGGTCACAGTTTAGGTGCTCCGACGGTTCGTTATGCTGCGGGTATTCGCCCTGATTTGGTAGCGTCTGTCACGGGCGTCGGCGGCAGCAATGACACCAATGAACGCGACGTAGATGAGCCCGTTTTATTTGTGGGCGATACAGCCTGTGATTTGCAATGTAAGGTGTACACATTGTTGGCAAAATTAGGCGGTGTTTTCAGTGGGAAAACACTGTGCACGAATGATGTGTACTCTAAACATGCTGCGACCCGTGAGGCTGCATTGGCCAGCTGCGAGGCTGTATTGTCAGAAATAAACGAGAGCAATCTGCCGTTTGATGCAGCGGTTCAGGAAGAGTTTTTCAGCACGCTGGAATCGTTTAATCGAACATTTTCAGAAGGCCGTCCAAGTGAGTGGTGTGGTGAAGGGAGTGAAGTGGGCAGTGACAACATTGGGTATTACTCTTGGAGTGGCACGCAGTTGTTCACTAACTTTTTGGATGTAACCGACCCGGTAATGGGCTTACTCGGAGCGGACGACGTCAAAGCAGGTCGACAAACCGATGGGATGGTGCCTCGGTGTCGTTCGCACTGGGGGAAAGTCATTCGCAGTGATTACCCGATGAATCATCTGGATGAAACCAATTTGATTTGGGGATTAACCAAACCCTTTTTCAGTGAGACGGGACTCTACCGACAACATGCAAACCGCTTAAAAAATAAAGGATATTGATTAGTTCATCATACAACGATGAGATGTATTATTTATCAATCAATAAGCCATTGTTTAGCAGGCCAGCCGCCTGCTAATTAAAAATCATTTAATAGAATAATTCGTGAACGTGAATGGATTCACATCGACATATTCGCGAATGAAACACACACCGAACATTTCCTATCCAAGAGTCGACTCGGCAACACGCTATTTGGCTCATTATCTGAAGAGCAACTAACGCATAGAGTGCTTAGGCGCTTTGTCTGTTCTATCTATGCCGACGTATAGGCGACAGTGTGTCATCAAGAACCTATAGTCTGAGCAATTGATTTCTTACGCTTTTTCTCAGATATAGGTTGCTCTGATTATGTTTAATATTGTTACGTACGTTGCGTGTTGTTCGATCATTTTATTGATTCTGATGATGGTGCTTCCCTTGCAAGCATAACTCTTTTCGCGCGCTTGATGGAAAATGCAATGGAGCGTCACGACGTTAAATTCCGTGCAGAATATTCACATGAGTGTCTGGTCTTTTGTATGTTTTTTACATAGTATGATTGACTGAATATTATGAATAATAGTGAGGCCAAGGACATGCAAGACGATGTGAGCGCAGGCGATGCAATTGAATCTGAAGAGTTGAATGAGAGCGTCGAATTTTTATACGATTTGAATCCTGTCGAAATTCGTGTCCTTGCCTGTTTAGTTGAGAAAGAACTCACCACGCCCGATCAATATCCGTTAACTGAAAATTCGGTGAAACTGGCGTGCAATCAAAAGTCCAATCGCGAACCGGTGATGAACATTCAGACCGGTGAGATAGCGCGGACGTTAAGTCATCTAGCCGACAAAGGCTGGGTAAAAATTGATTATGGGTCGCGTGCGAATAAGTATCAGCATTGCATGCGCACCAAGCTGGGTGTCGACAAAGCACAATCTGCCATTGTGTCGGTGTTGTGTTTGCGAGGCGCGCAAACGATGGCCGAACTTAAGTCACGAACAGAGCGAGCATTGCAGCACGATGAGGCCGTATTTCACGAGGCGTTAGGCGCGTTATTAACGTTGCGCGTGCCCTTAGCACGGCAATTAGAACGCCAGCCTGGTCAGCGTGAAGAGCGCTTCATGCAGTGCGTATTTGAACAAGACATCACGACGTTATCCTCTACTGGCTCGCATGATGCCGTCCTCGAGGTGCGTAATATGGACAGTGAACGCATAGACGCCTTGGAAGCTCAGGTGCAGGCGTTGCTAGCGCGTGTCGAAGCGCTCGAGTCCGCTTAGATCGTTAACATGAGTCGGCGGTTTGTATGTGTTCGATGTATTCTGAGGTTAGAGTCGTTGAGCGTTAAATACATAACGTTTATATAAGGTATATACCGATGTATGCAGGACATGGCGAGATCAATCCCCTATAGTTTGGGCATCAGCTCTTGATCCATTCATTAATCATTTATAGGTTGTATTGATTATGTTTAAAGTTATCTCATTTGTGACGTGTGCCCTCATGCTGCTCTTTGTTTTGGTGTTGTCCTCACCCTTAAGAGCCAGCACTTATGAACTCGTGGTATTGATTGCCGGTACCGGCGCCGATGTGAATGCGATGGTGCCACTTGCGAATCATTTAAAACGCAGAGGACGCAATGTTCACATTGTGGACTTAGTGGACAAAGGCTTTGCCAGAACCGATGTGTCGGTGGCGAAAATTTCCGCGTTTATTGATGACGTCTTGGCCTCAAGAGGCAGCGCCAAAGTGGATGTGTTGGGATGGTCTCAAGGTGCCCACATTGCACGTCGTTATTTGCAAACACACGGTGTTGATAAAGTCGACACCGTGGTGATGTTGGGATCCCCAACGTATGAGTGGCAGTGGATGACGTATTTATACGGCTTTACCAAAGGCCAGTGTTTGAATTTAGGCAACTGCACAGATCAACAATCAGGCTCGAAGGTATTACAAGAAATGAATGGTGGCTTGGACATGCCGTACGGGGTGAAGTCGGTCAACGTGTGGACTGATCTGGATTACATCGTGACGCCTGCGGGTCATGTGTCGAGATTGCGAGATGGTAATCAAGGATCTCAGTATTCTGTTCAAAGCGTGTGCCCTGCACGATGGGTCGGGCATTTTGGATTGGTGAATGACCGCGTTATGTTGCGCGTCGCAGATTCTGCATTGCGTAACCAGCAGCCTCGCTGGGGCTGGGATTGTTTTTCGTTTTCATACATCTTCTGATAGTGCGTTAATACAGAGCGTGTAAACAAAGGAGCGTTGAGCTCCTTTTTTTGTGTCTGGATGTGATGGGTGAGTATTGTAAGTAATTGATTTTTATTTGAAATGGCATCACAATGTTCTAGCTAATAACATAGCGATGACGCGTTAACAGCGTAAGTATTTAATTCAGTTAACGTACTTTATCAATTGAGAGGATATAACAATGGGTTTATTTGATTTCGTATCAGGCATAGGCAAAAAAGTATTTGGCGATGACGATGCTGAAGCAGGCGTAAAATTACAACAACACATCGAGTCTGATAATCCGGGTATTTCAGGTTTGTCTGTCAACGTCGACAAAGACGTTGCGGTATTGGCGGGACAAGCTGAATCACGAACTGCGTTTGAAAAAGCCGTGCTCATCGCAGGCAACACATTGGGCATTAACAGCGTTCAAGCAGACGAGTTAGTCTACCCAGAAGAAGCGGTCGCCGCTCAAGCTGATGCAGCCGCCGCTGCAGCTGAAGTTGAGTATTACGAAATTCAAAAAGGCGATACGTTGTGGGCCGTTGCAACGAAGTTTTACAACGATGGCAACAAGTACCAGAAGATTTTTGAAGACAACAAAGAAGTCATTACAGATCCTGATAAGATTTTCCCAGGGCAGAAAATTCGCATCGTTAAGTAAGTATTAGACGATCGAAAAAAAACCGCGCATGATGCGCGGTTTTTTTATGTCTCAACATCATTCGTTCAATGCGATGCATTAAGCCGATTGTTTGATTAACGACAATAGCTTCTCATGTTCTAGAGTGGTGATTTGATCAATTTGATTTAAGATGTTCATGTTGATCATTCGATTGGCATGTTTCTGCGCCAAAGTCAGCGGCTGGGCAACACACAGTTTACTCTGTTCGTCTTCAAACAGAATGCCTTGCTTTGTCAGTGTCTTGATAAACTCACGGAACACGGTCTTGTCGTAGTAGTCAGGCGCGTTGACGAAATGCAACATACTCAACCGTTGCGCGACCATTTGCGCCAAGGTTTCCAATTCTTTTTTATCGATCGTGCCGCTGCCTTGATGCTCAAGCAATGAGATGACGATGTAGTAGCGTTCAATGGTTTCACGCAAGACGTTGGCGAGCAATCGTAATGATTGATACGCGTCGGTGTTGGCGTCAGGCGCAGACACTTTGTTGGATTTTCTCTCCAACAAACCAAGCCCTTCGAGTATGTCCAAATGTGCGTCGATCACTGCGTCCAATTCATCGACGGTCCACGATAAAAAGAGCTCGGCTTTTAAATACGGGTACATGCTGGAGCAAATTGTTTTTAATTGCCGTTCGGTGACGTGTCGGTTATTTAATAAGATGCAGGCAATCAAGGCGCTGAATGAGATTTGATGCACGCTGTTGTTGCGGTAATACGTCATCGACAAGCGCTGCGATTGATTCACATGGATTAAGTTGCCCAGTGGGTGTGTTTCTTCGGATAGATGCTTTAACTGAATGGCCCAGTTGATCATGGCATTGGCATCGAGGTCGGTGACCGTGGCTTCAGGAAATACGCGCGCTTGGAGATCAACGAACAAACGACGGTATACATCCACCTGTTTTTCAAGTTGCACGCGATCGGTAATGGATGTGCTTGATGTGGTGATGACCAGTGCGATGAGGTTGATTGGATTGATGTTGGCACAGTCATTAATGCGTGCGATCAAATACGTGCCTAATGCAGCCGTGCCTTTGAGCGCGTTTTCTTTCTGTTCCGTGGATTCAGTTTGGTTGCCGCTGGCCGTTGACGTGAAGTCGTTTTTCCAACTGGGCAAGGTGTCGTCCATAAATTGATTTAGTGGAACGGGTTCACCAAATCGGACATACACTCGACCAAAATCTTCTTTTAAACGCTTTCTTAAATTGATGACGTCGAACACGCTTTCTGATTTTTTCTCTTTGCCATACAGCTCGCCAATGTAGGAATCCATTTCCATTATTTTTTCATAGCCAATGTACACTGGAATGAACACAACGGGCTTTTGTTTGGGCTCAGCGGCGGCTTTTACAGTCATATTGAGCATGCCGTATTTTGGCGGTAACAAACGACCGGTTCGACTGCGCCCACCTTCGATGAAATATTTAATCGGATGGCCACGGCGAATCAATGCGGATAAATATTCCCCAAAGACGGCGCTGTACAAGGGGTTGTCTTTGAACGCGCGGCGCATAAAAAAGGCACCGCCTTTGCGTAAGATATTACCGACCACGGGAATGTTGAGATTGATGCCTGCAGCGACGTACGGTGTGGCTAAGCCTTTTGAAAATAAAACGTAAGACAGTAACAAATAGTCCACATGGCTTCGATGACAGGGTACGTAGACAATTTCATTGGCGCCTGCGTTTTGTTTAAGGCGTTCAACGCCTTTGATGTCGATGCCGTTGTAGATGCTGTTCCAAATGTGTGTCAGTAAGATGTCGAGAAATCGTATGTTGGAGTAACTGTAATCCGATGCGATCTCGTTGGCGTACTTATACGCCTTGTCCTGCAGTGCGAGTTTCTCTCCGCCCTTGGTGGCCTGCAATTCTGAGATGGTGTTCAGTACACTGGGTTGCGAGATCACGTTTTCTAAAATGGTGCGACGATGTGACAAGTCAGGGCCAATCATGGCTTCTTCTTGACGCCTAAAATGCATACGACACAAGCGGATGACTTTTCGAGTGGCGCGCGTTTGTGATGGCTCGTCAATGAGCGCACTGTTTAACAAAATGGGTTGGTTGAAGCTCACCATGACTTTGCGTCCATGGATTAAAATCAAGCTCAGTTTACGCAGACTACCAGGTTGCACCCACGCGTCTGAAAACAAGGCCTTGAACCATGAGTTTTCTTTGTCAGGGGATTGACCCCAACGAATGTGTACGGGGATTAACTGGATGGATTGATCTGGATTGCTGCTTAAGTAATTAATCAGCTCGGGCAGATGCTTCGGGGTGTAGTTGAGTTGTTTTTTATTGCGGTTG
>CANNZV010005759.1:0-23746 GCA_947561585.1 Caprella mutica | reverse complement strand
ATAATTCCCATTAAGTTTAATTGTGTCATAGGACATCCATCATTTTTTTCGATTAATTCTAGAATTATTATTTAAGATTATTAAGAGGAGTTGATATTATTTACCAAATTACGGGAGTGCTTATTAAGTTAAAGATTATTCTTCTTCTTTCTGTATTATTTAATTATTAGTTTTGATTTGTTGCAGGAGCTGATTGATAAAAGGTTCTCTTGTTCAATATTGCAACTCAAGGATAAATAATGGAAATACATTCTTATTAAATATTGATTTATTATCCAATGCCTTTTCTATATATTGAAATCTTTTTTGATTCACTGTTTGAAGCGAGTAATAATTACGAAATAAATTCTATTTGAACTAACTTTTTCAGCAGCAATCGCCCAAAGCATATACAGTATGTAGCCAGGCTATATAATTCTGAAAATATTGGCTGGTTTTACTGTCTGTACGTCTCCCAAGCCACACAAGTTAATGGGACCCATGAGGTACTATAGGTTAACAAATCATATTGGTACTGTGTTTTTTTTTGCAAAATGGGGCAACATGGTGGCAACATGGGCTGTTATGTTGAAACCATCTTGGCCCAAGATGTTGCCAATATGTTATCAAGTTTTAGCCATATAATATCGATGTAATATATATTAATCAGGTTGGGCCAATATGACAATACCATGGGATGGATTCGCCACATTCAATCAACCTTCTCCCAAGGTAACATTCCATGAGAATGGAAAACCACATTATCCCCATGAAATTTCTAGGCTACTTTTCAGTCTGTCATCTCTTGCCCATATAACCGTCTACTGCCCATGTTGCTTGGACTGGTACGATTATAGTAATAATCCTGAAAAAGAATTCAAGCAAAAAGTATTCACTTTAACTTAGTGAAAGATGAAAAGAGAATAAATTTGACCGATAATTTAACACCGTCCATTTCTTGGAAGTGAAACATTCTCTACACCTATTATATTTGACTAAGAGCTTCTAGCGGAAAATAGCCTCAACTATTCTAATATCACGAAAAATTATATTTAATTTTATCTATACTCTATATACGAATAATAATTACCAAACTAATCAAATATTTATTACTATGAATCCTAAACATTTGTTTGACTTAATAACTCTTTTTGAGGGGTACTATGGTATAATAAAATGACGGTTTTTTTTGTATATTAAAATCAGTAGGTACCGTAATTGAAAGGTAATTTTATAGGAAATGAGATATTTATCTTTCTAACATATCTTTAGATATTTATCTTTCTAACATATACAAATAACAATAAATAATTAATTCTTACACTTTTCATTTTGTTATTTGAGTGAAATAGTATTAGTGTTTTCCCAGTGCAGTACATACTTACATGCGTAGCGAAATACAATTCAGACTCTCACCTTGCAAAGTAAAGCTAACACATTCTGGTGAATTAATTAACACCCTTCAACTTCTAGAATTAACTCAGTTTGTTAGGTGGGAGTGATAGTTATTCAAACTTGGTGCAATACCATTAAACTAATTCAGTTATTCCATGGTAAATTAATGTGTAGGGTTCATAGGTTGTAACATTGCACCAATATTAATGGGATTATTTATTGTTAAAACAAATACTACAAGTAAATACCTAGAGTATCTTTAATTTCAATTATTTCTTGAGTAAGAATTGAATTACTTTTTGTAATTACAGAAATGTAATTACAAAATTTATGGAATAAACTAATTATTCCTAAACTAATTACCATTATCTGTTGCTTCAATATCACTCTATAAATTCAGTCGATATGAGAAATATATTTACAATAAATTTGAGAATTAAATACATAATGAAATCCTTTTAAGTGAATGTAGAGTCTTGAGTAAGGAAGTACCCTGTATAGTGAATATATTTTCTTTAGCCTACCATGAATGGCTATCAGTTTTAGAAAATTAATGACTGTTTTCATGATTGTAGTTCGATTGTAATTCATTTTTATTTTAGGTAAACTTATTTTTCAAGCCAACATGTTCAAACTTTATACAATTCTTCACTGCGATTTATATTAATTAGTATTAGATGTGTAAATCACTTAGTAATTCCTCTCTCATATTGCTCAAACACGTCATATTGTGATGCTTTAAGTAATATATATCAGTTGTTCAGACTACAGTTCTTTCAATACTACTAGTTACCTAAGACAACAGTTTCTAAAATAAAGTTCATGTATATAAGCACTTGCACTAATTAACAAACTGCAATAAGGTTTTTCTTTTTTCTGTAACAAATAGTAATCTATTTACATTGAATATTTACAAAATAAACTGATTTATAAACTGTGACACCAGAAGTATAAAACTTAAAAATTTAATTTTTATAAAAAAATTTGTAATTCCATGGAAATAAAATATTATTTAAATTTAACCGAAGGCTGCAGTGCGCAATTAGGATATACATTAAATAAAAGTCTTTCGGTCAAATTTACCCATAATCTGCTTTCGGCCAAATGTTCATCTGCCTAATGTCATTCGGTCAAGTGTCTGCACACGGATGGCCGGTGTCCGGTCAATTGGGTCGTGGATGGCCATAGGTATAACCTCTTCATCAACGTAAGTACCTTCATCATCTAGCATAATCGTTTCTATTTCAGTAATTACATACAGCGTGGGATGATAATACTCATATTATTTTAATTCATAATCTGACTCTTTAAACATCATGATTTCTTATGAATATTTTGAGTATATATTTGAATTATATAATTTAAAACAATATTCAATTGTCTAAAATTTTCAAATAATGTTTCACTTAATTTATTTTGTCCACAGTTTTTAAATATATATTTTATCATGTGAAAGACATGCATGTACAACAATTATTGCAATATATACAGTGTGTATTTTTCTTTTGGCAACACTTTTACCTCCCACGAGGATAATTTGAAATAAGAATTTAGTGGAAGCAAATATATTTTCAACAATATATGGTTTGGTGCTTTTAATTCATGTATTATAAACTTATTTTAAACACAATGGAAACAGTTGATATCTTCTGAACAGCAATCAGTTCAGAACTCAATCCTCTTGCTTTCCATTTCTGGGGCACACCACCAAAACTTGTGGATTTGAAATAACCTAAATCCATTCAAGATCTGATAGAAAGGTGTGAATTGCAGTTTGTTGTAAATTACAACGCAAAGATAATTGAGAGGGTGGCGAAGAACTTCTTGAAGCTTGCAAGACTTTGACTAGAGGATTCAAAACCTTCTGAAGAGAGCATTTAGAAGTTTTTTTGTAAGAAAAAACTTGTAATACATGAATTGAAGGGCCACAAGCCAAAGTCTCTTAACCGCAAAAATCGGGTTGCTCAAGGTAAAGTCTCTTAAGCGCTTAGCACCAGTGAAAACGGTTACAATCTTGATGTGCTAAGCGCTTAACACTCACGTAAAACGGTTGAAGTTAGCGGCAAACAAGAGTCTCTTAACCGCATCTCATTGCATAGAAAACGGAGCGAGGGTAGACTCAAGTATTAACCTTGTTCCTATTAGGTTCATTATTAGACTCTTCTATTTATATGGAATATAATATGTTTCCAATTTTTATAATATAATAGCGGTAGATATATTGTACTATAAAAACAATAATTTTTAGAGGCCTGCAATAATTACTTCAAATCACTTAGGTGATGAAGAATAATATAAATCACGTAATTTAAGTTGACATGATGTAGTAAATTATAGCAGATCATTTTAATTTCGATTTCACGAAAGCTGTATCTTTAAGCTGCTAATTAATTTATAAGCACTTCTTAACATCTTTAATTGACTAAACTTTAAATTACATTTTCATTCTCTGTTGCTCAATATGCAAGTCTTTAATTATCTTGTTTTTAATAAAGTAATATATTTAAATAATTGTTAACATTGCATTATACTTTCAATCACACAATATCAGGAGAGGTTAGTTGAATTAAATGTTTAGTAGAATGATGGTAGTGAACATAAATATATTTTTTAATCTATAGTAGTCGGTTCCAATCTAGTCATCCAACTAGCCAATCTAGTCATTTGCTTTAGTGATTTACAAATAACTTCAAAACAATAACACTCACAAATTATCTGTACTGCACAGCAAAAAAACTGTATTTGTATTGATTATTTAACAGTGGACAAATTTCACATTTCCAAAAATAAACTTTACTAATTGTAATGTATATATTTTAGGATTGGTGTGGGTAAACTACAGATTGGTAAATAACAAAAACAGTGATTTGGGAATTTAACATCCTGCGGACACTTTCCCTCCAAGCAAATCTTTTTATTGCTTTAATCAATGAAGCTGATGCTCCTCATCATCTTGCTGCAAACCGCATGGAATTTGAGAGCATATTTTTATAATAAAAACTCTACAATACCTATTTTACTTCACTTACTAATTTTAGGTCTGAAGAAAAAGAATGAACACCATTTGTTTTGATTGTCAACTAGGCATACTATAACCATTTATTATTCGTGTGAAGGTATGCAATTGGATAAATTTATTATAGGAACGTTTATATACTTTAGGAAACAAGTTATATCTTAATTAAACAAAAGCCGAAAACTTATTGTATGTTCATAAATTTAAAAACAAAACAAGGGGGTACAATCTTCTTTCTCAGCGTCAGGTTAGTGATTCACTCTATTGTTGCTCACAGAGTATCAAAAACATTATAACCAAATAATATAAATATACTGAGTCTAATTGTATGCGGTTTGCAGAATGATGATCATAGACCTTAGTTCTATAATATTATGTAATAATAGAAGAAATAAATCTGGCGGTATTCATACAGATATTACTTTTATTAGTATCGACAATACAGATGAAGATTTCACAACTATAATTAATATATTTTAAATTTCATGAAGGAAAATAATACAAATAATGGAGTTTTGCATGAGAACATTCCAAATGAAAAAAAAAATAGAATATATACTTACTATTACGAACCAAATACACGAAGGTAAGATGATCTAAATAATTGATGCTGTACTTCTAATTATCAATACTGTATGTAGCTACTCTAAATAATGAAAAATGTAAATTAAGAGTAATACCATAAGTTAACTGTTAACAACTAGACTAGTATTGTGCTGAAGAGACACCAATCAATGTAATAAATTTATATTAGTAGGGGATTTAACGTCTGTTTCGGAACAAAATGCCATATCACTAAAGTCGAAAGAAAATTAAATACAAAGGACTGGAAACATAAGTGGAGAAGGAAAGTGGTTACATGAGCAGTGATACAAACAACTGTTATTACAAAGAATATGGATGCAGAAAAGCTCTTCCGTCACTTACAAAGGAATGTGATGAAAGACACAAGCACCGGTAACTGCACTCACGGATAGAAGAGGTGATAGTAAATGAAGCCTACGAGACTACCTAACACAAAATATAAGACCTCGTAGTTGAAGAGCATAACCCTAGCTCTATCCTCTAAAACTGCAAGTAGCGTCAAAATATGAAAAACAATCTATAAACCACATTACAACAGTTTGGGTCCAAATGGAAGGCACCCCCCTTCTCTTCCATTCACCACAGACAGTTTCAGAATAGAACCTCTGGCAGCTCAATATAATCAAATGATCATAGTTGATTTTTAAGGAGAAAAAGACAGATTGACAGAGCTAGAAATTTATCATCATTTAATGATCAGCTTTATTATTTTTAAAAGGAAGATTTAACGTCTGCTTCGACTCTGAGAAACATTCAGAAAATAAAGTGGCTCCATTAACAATGTTACCTATCACCAGTCTAGTGACAATGCACTTGGATGCAGAAAAGCTTGTTTCATACGAGTATTAAAGTTTCACACCAAGAAATGTGACTGAAAGGGCTGTACATACGGATGGAAAAGGAAACGAAAATGTGATACTAAACGAAGTCTACCTAAAAAATTTAACATCGTAGTTGAATATCATAACCCTAGCGCTATTCTCTAAAACTGAAAGTAGCGTTAAAAAATGATAAACATAGAAATCCAAAACAGTTTGGAACCCAAGCGAGGCATCTCCCTTTTTCTTCCATTAACCATCGACAGCTTCAAGACGGAGCTCCTGGGGTCAATTGAAGAGGTACCTAAAAATGAGTATGGATGCAATATTGATAATTTAATAATGATACAAAAAATAAAAAAACATGCTATTAAGATTCTATATTTGTTGTAAAATTCCGATAGCTAGTTATAAATAGCAGCTAGTTACATTTTTTTGATCAATTATATAGCTATTTTGAATGCAATAATTAGATAGATATTTATTGTAGTTTTGATATAGCTAATGCATATAGCATATTTATTTAAATTTGAGAACTTACTTTAAAATTTTAAATACTTCTAATTTTACATTCAATATTAGAGAATACAGCTAATTTTAATTATTAAGCTCATTTGTTACCAAAGCATGATCTTGGACCAATCGCTTTAGAATTAGTTAATCATATATATAACTCATTAAACAATTAACTTTAAATTACATCTACAAGAGATCAACATGATGTTGACTTACAATTAGGAGCATCTACTCAAACTACACATGTATGTATGCAGTGGCAGTACTGATGTTTGAAGGCATATCAGAGCAATCTTGGGACAGTTGCACACCTGATAAATAAAATACATTCATTAAAAGGTCATAAAATTAAAAAGTTAGATACATTAGAAAGTAGCAAATTCAGTTCGGAAAAAGATATTTGGATAACAGTTACCTAACTGTGATGATCTTACATAATTTTTATCTTTTAAAAAATTTGCAAGGGAGCTCTCTGATTAAGTTTGTGATATAATTCTAATACAATCTTTAAAATAGATTTGTTCTGCTCTGTTATATAAAAATCATTTTAAGATAGATAGGGTGAGTAGTGAGTAAAAAGCTACAAAAGGCTCTTGGTTTTGTAGTCACCTTCCTGTGTTTGAATGTAAATATTTTTCTATTTACAGTAAATGCAAATACATTTTTAACTAGCTATATTCAACTAAGTATATTGTGATAAGCATAAGCTAAATGCTAGAGTTCATAATAGTCTACTTCTATATTTATTTATTCTTTCCCATCACTAAACTGTTTACTTTAGAACAGCAAGCTGTTGTGCATAATAAAAAATTAAAAAAAAAACAGATCAGTTGTTCAAATGAAAATATTATATTTTTTAGATTATTTGGATGAAAAGAGGATGGTACTTTATACTGAATATTAATTTTCGCATCAAATTAGCTACCGAGTTTAAACTCGCTACACATTTCCCAGTAGCTAGATATTGTTTTCCATCTTCACTTTTATCAAGATAATTAAGAACTTTCTTTGCTATATTTAGATTAATTGTAATGACAAAATAGAACAACTTTGGCAATAGAATAACATTTTATGACATTGGTTAGATAATTAGATTTGACTCGATTTACAAAAAAGTGTTCATAATTTATTTGTGAGATAACTTAGCTGCAATCATTTGACAAATATTAAACACAAAATTCTCATTCAAAGAGATTAAAAAAAAAATGATTCAAAATATTCAATTTTTGAACATTTTTAGGAGAAAAATCATTGTTAATATCAATTAGCCAACTTCAGACACATTATTATGTAGTTATGGTACTTTAATTATCTATAGCTACCTTCAACATATATATACAGTGAAAAGTCTACTCACATAGCAAATCAAGATGACACTACAAGTTATCCAAGGGTGAAGTATCAGGAGATGTCCTTTCCCAAGTCTTGATAGATTTATCTGAAAGGAACAATTGTTTAGAAATTTTGTTAATCATATTACTGATCAGAAAATTTAACTGTTCATGACACACAACACACAGCATATTGATAAATTATAGCTACTGTATTTAATTATCAATACATAAAATTTAAAATATTTTCAACAGGTTGCATAATCATAAGATTCCTTCTTTAAATGGTTTCAAAGTTTTTGTTCTCTAAGTTGACCTTTATTATCAACTGTCCTATTCTTAAGCCAAAAATGAGTAGCTTTTCAGAATATTTTTATACTAATAACTTGACTACCAATAAGTAGCTACACTAAAAATCGTATCATTATGGCCCATTGCCGCCATAACCAAAAAAGGAGTTTCAAGTTTATGAATATAAGCTAAATAATTGTTTAGTAGTCATATTTTCTATTTCATTTTCCAAATATTTTAATTCATAGTTGAAATTTAGAAACAACTTTTTTTGATAACAGTAGCCAATGCAAAATATTTGCAAGTTTGAATGAAATCACTATCTTTAGACAGATAAACCAATCACACATTTATAGACAATAACTTATTAAATTTAGCGTCGGAATAATATCACTGCGATTATTTACCCCACAAGTGCGATGCAATTACCCTAATTCTTAGTAAATGTATGCTGATAAATGATTAACCATAAGAGATACAAGATTGAAAATAGGTACACATCATTATCGAAATGATATCTTAGGATGGTATAAGTATGGAGCTTTTACCTGAATTGGTTCTTATGTTAGATCAAAGTTTGCAGGAAAGTGAGATGGAATAGTAGAATACCCTAGACGATGATAGGATTTAGTGAAAAATGATTAAATTGGAATTATAAGTAGCTACTTTACTTGCTTTGATGATCTCAATAGGTAAGACTGTTATTATGTACATGAATCTACAAATTAACTCTTTAGCTGAGGATTTTCAAATTCATTTCAATGTTAGAAATGGAGAGAAATTCTTTAGCAATTTCAAATATATATATTTTTGAAAATGAAAATACTGGACTTATTAAGCATTTTGCTCATAATTATACTTCAATTAGTAATATGGATCGAAGTTTGGTACTCCAGTTCTATCCAAATTAAATTGGCTATTTAACTAACAATATAGGTTTTACTGTAAGCATGTTAAGATACCTAAACTCATCATTCTTATCTCACCCAAACTTATAAAGTATGCTATGTAATATCTCATCAATATTTGATACACCAAAATAAAAAATTATTAAAAAAAATCTGTAATATACTGGGTGGCACGAAAGAAATGAAACCCATTTTCAAATTTTACTCATTACTCATCAAGATTTTGGCTACAAGTTACAAGCCATGACCCACTTTGAAAAATTCTGCTGACCAACAAATGAATTTTGGAGGATAAATACTTCAGTTTTTTAAAATTTGCATCAATTCAATCTTAATATTTGAAATCTGCAAAACTTCGGAGTTAGGTAATCAATTCATCAGTAAAGTCCGAATTTTCAAAAGTGGGCCTCAACACTCCATTCCCAATTTAAATATTTCCATCTGTGGAGTAAATACTGCCTATTTGCCTAAGTAAGCTGTTATGCAGTGGTGTGAGCACTATTGGCTGGTAGCTATTACCAGCAAATATTTTATTGTATTTTGAACTTTTTGCAAGACACTGACAAACAGCACCATAGATTATTTTCTAGTAGCCAATACTTCAACAACATACTACTTAGGTATGTTCTACTTAACAAAGAATATCATTATTAAACTAATCACTGTAATCTAGATTTTACAATTAAAATAATAATTTACCTAATACATACAAATAACAGATTCAGACATACTTCAAAAAGTCAATAATCAATAGTTTGGAGTGTTAATTCTCCCAATTAGGTTGGTTTTATTTTTTGTACTTAAGTATTTTTATTTTAGGGTGTAGCTACTCTAAGCTTAATATTTTAATAAAATTAAATTAATGGAAACTTCATAATAAAGAGTATTTAGTTTGTAAAATTAATTTGTTGGCCTAAATAATTTTTGATAGTGGTTTTCAGACTATTATTTATAGCAATATTTGCTTAGAAGAATTAGTTCAAATTTTAGCACAAATAAATATTTGAAATTAAATGTTGAATTATCAATATAACAACAAACTTTTGGACATAACCCAGTATGTAATTGGTCCACAAGAACCCACTTGCATTTTCAAAAAGCTAAAAAAAATCCAATAGCTTACTTCCAATTTAATTAATAGTAAACATTAATTAATGATAAACATAAGCATTAATAGTAAGCATAAGAATTAATAGCTAGAAATCCACCGACGTTGCTGGAATATTATTTTCAAAGGGGAAAAACTATATTTAACTGTGAAAGAAACAAAAAAGTGACTAGGTAAGTAGCTAGGTTAAAACTTAAAGTAAATAATAACTAGTATCCTTTGGCTACACTGCAAGAACTGGTAAAGTGTTCAAGAAATCCTTTAGTTTGCTTTCTGTTCTCAGTAAATTGTAAAATACATGTAAATATTAGAAAATTAAACATTGTAAGTACAGAAAATGTTAAAAAATTCCCATGCTATCATACTCTTGGTCTATGTAGTAAGTAATCAATTTTAGCTAATGCCCATCAGTCTTAACTATTCTTCAAAGGCTGGAGAAAAGACCAAGATATTATGGTAACAAGTTGATAGATTCTGCCCACATCTCAGTCTGCAAAATATAGGACATTCTCAACATTTCCTGTGACAACAATCCTTAATATGAATTAATAATCATATCCCCCTATACTTATTATATTTAGCTACATGTATTTTTACTATTTTACATTATTAAGTCGAGAACAAATAGCAAAATAAGAGGTAAAGATTTCTTGGAGAACAGTTTACCAGTTCGTACAGTCTGGGAATCTGCCAAGACAGGCCATTAGAGAACTATAAAGTGTTCAAAAATAAATCCTCTATTTAGGCTTCTGTTCTCAGTAAACTACATGTAAATATAGTAGAAAATTAGAGATTGTTCACACAGAATTTCAGAAAATCTTAAAAATGTCCCATTTTCTGCTAACTGACTGGAAATCTGCTGATAAGCTGAGCTTAATAGCATGAGCTCAACTTCACATCAAATTAAAATATCTGAAAGTCAGGAGACCCTGAAGTCACTGAAAGAAGCTACATTATGCAGAATGGGCTAGGATATCTGAAATTTTTGAGTTATAAATAACAGCCTTAACTCTGCTTAGATATTGATATTAGCTGTATTAGGTACATAAATTAAATTTATAATACCAAGTTGTTTTTACAAAATTACAGATAGTGCCTAGAAACCTACCTATATAATTTAGCTACACTATGAATATTTAATAATGAAACAAGAAACAGATAATTGGATACTACTCATCCTGAGTCATCCAGTCTGCAAAGCGCATTCATATCCCCGAAGACCTTTGGAGACAAATTTTGAGGGAAAATAATTAATTTTCCAAATCAATTCCAATGTTTACATGTATTTGTGTTTTTATTGGAGACATTTTGCAAAAGTCTGGTCATTTTGGAGACAGATTTGAAAATCTTTGAGACAGATTTACCACACTTTACAGACTGGTTACTCATACACTCATACTAGGTCCTACCTACTCCACTAACTGCAGCTCCAGGTAAAATAGTAATTCTCATAAACTCTCTACCTACTTGTCCCTTCAAGAATTATGACTCCAGCCTCCAGGTAATAAAGCATGTCCAAACTGAGGCAAACTCGCCATTTTAATGGCGAGTTTGTGCCAGACTTAGATATTTTGAGCCCTTCAATTGCAAATGGAGAGAAATATCTAATTTTCTCTTATGCTACACTACATTTAAAATGTTATTTTGGGGAGATTTAATGATAATTTGGTCATTTTGGAGAGAAATTTGGTGATTTTTGAAGAGAAATGGAGAGTTTATTAAACAAAGAGGTCTATTTTACTATGGTCTTAAGCTAGCCTGAGCTAGGCTCAAATTGTCATAAATTCTATCCTAAAAAATATTGTATGATCATACTAATTGTAGGACTACCCAGAGGCAAGAATAACTAGGAGAAATGTCTCTACTGTCTGAACCAGACTGTATTTTTATGGTTAATTCCGCCGACATGTCGGTGGAATTTTGCCCTCTTTGAAAATAAAATTCTAGCTAAGTTGGTGGATTTCTAGCTCTTGCTGCTCTTTATTCCTAACTATGTAACCATTAATCTTCACTTTTTAGTAGAAAATCAGCCTAATTTTTGGAAATTGTTGGTGTATTTTTTCAACTTTTAGAAAAAGTCAGTGGAATTTTGTGCACCAAATACAGATTGATATCTACATTTGCAATGAAGGCCCGAAGTTCTTAATTTGCTCAAAATAATTGTCATTAACCCACAAATAAAATAGCAAGAATGGACATCCAAATCATCCATATTTCAGAGGCTGGTAAATTGTAAGCCAATTTGGCTCATTTTTCTTTTTTTGAAGATTTCAAGCCAAAAATTAACATTGGAAGTTGGAACATAGGAATTAAATCATAATTTTAAGCCAATTAGGAATAGGTATCTGATTTTTATCTTTTGAAATATTATCATGGATAGACATAAGTTTTAATAGGTACTAGTCAGTGAGCCACAAGGTAGTTAGTACCTGGGGCTGGGGTTTATATAAAAGTTTATTAACTGGCCCGGCTAGTCTGTATTTGGTCCACAAAATTCCACTGACTTTTTGAAAAAGCTGAAAAAATCCACCATAAATTTCCAGTGATTTGGCTGATCCACCAACATTTTAGTGATTTTACACATTTTTCCATCGAAAATTAATGATAATATAGGAATAAATAGCTAAAAATCCACCAACTTTGCTAGAAAACTTCCACCGACATGTCAGACTCACAGAGGAATTTACCATGAAATACAGACTCCATGTATAAGAGCATGTCAGTTAAAGCCAATTAATTAGCTTATGTTTGAAATGGTCAAATCTCAGATATGTCTAATTGGCTTTAAATTTTGAATTAATTCCTTTTTTCCCATGTTAATTTTGGCTTGAAATCTTCAAAAAATGAGCCAAATTGGATTGGTTCATATTTTTTATTAAATTTTGGCTCAAAAATTGGCTTACAATTTTTCAGCCTCTGAAACATGGTAACAGACTGGTAACTGGGTCCTACTGAACTAGTATCTCTCAACTTAACTAGAGTCTAGTCTGTCTAGAGAGCTCAGAGAGGCAGGTAACCTACATAGTACATACTAGCCATGTTTTAGAGTAGGTAGGTATGTCAGTTAAAGCCAACTATATAATTGTCTTAGATTTCAAAAGGTCAATACCTACTCAGATACCTAAGTAGGTGTACCTAGGTACCTAATTGGCATACAATTTTAAATTATTTCTTATGTTCCTATGTTAATTTTGGCTTGAAATCTACAAAATAAGCTAAATTGGCTTAACTCGGAATTTTTGTGAAATTTTTTGGCTCTAAAATTGGCTTAGCCTCTACAATTTTCCAGCCTCTGAAACATGACATACCTAGGTAATAGCTACCTATATACCTTCCTACTATTTTGTAATTTTAGCTTATAAGCCATAGCTAAGTGGTACTTCAGGATATAAAACAAATTAAACTACCAATCTTGCTACCTAATTAGGTAGATTGGCTTAGACCAGGTACATTTTCAAACTCAAAATATCAAGAGACGAGTGACGACTTACCTGATGAAGAGGTTTTGTTATACAAACATATTTCGAGCGGATTCTCAATGTTAATAATGAGTTTTTGGACCTAGATTTACAATTTAAACTAGGTATAGGTATTTCTAATTTCAAATCTCTACAGTGTAACAGATCTAAAGCACAATAGAATGGTCTTGAAATTCGTGCCGAATTAGGCGGTAATAAAGGGTTGAGAAACAAAAGCTAAGCGTAATGATTGGTATACAGTTTCAAACCCTTTATAAAAACTGTTTGTAGATTCCAGTATCTTCAAACAGATTTAATTGTTTGAGAAATAGTTCGGCTAAGTGTTTTATACTATATTCAGATTCACAGCATAAGCTGTATCTACTCCAAATATATTTCAAGGAACTGAATGAGTTTATCAATAAATACATAGGTAGTTTTAAAATTAATAAAAATATTATTTTTTATACCTAATGGTTTATTGTTTATTGTATATTCCTGATTCAATTTACGTACTTTTCAGCGAATGAATCATTCTTTCCGGACTAAACCTATACTTTTTTATTACATGAATAGTTATTACAATTCATTATCCATAATTATTGTATATATACACTCCCATAAATAACATTGCAATAATTAGCTACATATATATACTTCGTTTTCTATGCCTGCGCTTCGTTTTCTATGCAATGAGATGCGGTTAAGAGACTCTTGTTTGCCGCTAACTTCAACCGTTTTACGTGAGTGTTAAGCGCTTAGCACATCAAGATTGTAACCGTTTTCACTGGTGCTAAGCGCTTAAGAGACTTTACCTTGAGCAACCCGATTTTTGCGGTTAAGAGACTTTGGCTTGTGGCCCTTCAATTGAAAGTACCAAACCATATCTTCTAGAAATTATATTTGCTTTATCTAAATTCTTATTTCAAATATTCCTAGTGGGTGATCAAAGTAGTGCAAAAATAAATATATCTTTCTTTTAGTATATTCTCAATCTAGGTAAGTTCTGCTTTTAATACCGTTATTGCAGTTTGTAAATTAGTTAGTGCGTGTATATGAACTATATTTTAGAAACTGATCTCTTATGTACCAAGTAATATTTAAGAAATATAACACTCAACTCCCTGCCAATCAACAAAACTGAACCAAAGAACTAGATTAATAAAGAATATCACAGTGACCTGTTTGAACAATTTGAGAGGAGAAATAGCAAAGAAAATAACAATCTATTTGCCTGGTATGTTTTATTAGTTATTCCAAAATATAAATTTGATATTAACCTCTAGAAATTAATGCATATTTTCATACGTTAGCACCAGTAAACTACATATATTACTAACTAACAGAAATATTGATGAATGGAAAAGCTGTCAGATCGACCACCTTCTATGATTACAACTAACAAGTTGAAGAGATAAGAAGAATATCTCCCAGTAACATTTTCTACAAATTTACAATGATATATACCTAGATGATGATTGTTTAAATCCAATATATTAACAATAACTAAATTTCATATCATTTTATATAACACATTCTGAATCAGTATAATTTATAAAAAAAACTGTTACTATACACAACATTTATTCCATTTATCTCCATTTATTTGATATCAATAATAAATATATAATAAAAACAATCATAGAAAATGAAGTTCATAAATTCTACTTTGAAAAATTAAAGTGTTATATTTTATTCTTAGTTTTTATATATCGAATAAAAATTGAAAAAGAAAAAGGCGAAATGCAGAATAATATTAATCTACCTACTGTAAAATTTCTTCATCTTAATATCTATGATGATAAAATGTGTGGAATTAACTGAGAGTCAATTAAATGAAAAGATTCACTGTGACTATGTGCATTATACTCACAATACGCTGTTAGTAATTAATTCATTATTACCATACAAATAACATTGTAATTAAGGGTTCTAGGAAATTTCGGTCTTGGAAAATTTGGTCTCGGAAAACTCGGTCTCAGTATACAATGGTGTTATTGAAGAACATAATAGAAAAAGTTGAAATTATGAGTACTAAAATGTGTAGTTAATTTATTAAAAGCTGATAAAATAATGAAACGTTGTAGAATGATTAGTTACATTAGTAATTTTGACATGTTTTGACATTTATTTAACATGAGATTTGAGAGCTAAATTCTGCCTCAGAAATTTCGTTCTCGGAGGTATAAATAACACTTATGAATTAAAAGTATAGGGGCCGTGCCGCTCCCGAGCCCCCCTGCCAGGTCATCAAGCAGCAACAAACTAGCGGATACGGCAAACTACATAACAGTCATTTATGTTGAGAGGTCATTTATAATTCTGAGACCAAAATTTCTGGCCCCCATTGTAAGGCATGTCCTCAACATTATAATGTGTGTGTATATATTAGTTAGATTCTTGTGTGATTTCATAGTTTTCGATGTTCCACTATTTAATATGTTAAAGAAAAACAGTAAAAGTGTTTCTTCTAAGATTAGTACAATGCTAATTATCTATGCTTGGCATCATTCATTTGATATTCTGTTTCTAAATCTGTTGTTTGGTTATATTGAAATAACAGTGGTGTTGTTTTCCATTTCCAATTCCATTGTTTTTAAAGAAAGATCACCAGAGGAATATTATAGACATCATCTTCTGAATAAATGAAGGAGTAGCCAGTGATTCGTCAATTAGATTGAAGGGGATAGAATGATAGGTAGTACTGCAGTGATAGGATGATAGAAAGTATTGCAGTTTTAGGATGATAGGTAGTACTGCAGTGATAGGATGATAGGTAGTATAGCAGTGATAGGATGATAGGTAGTATAGAAGTGATAGGATGATAGATAGTACTGCAGTGATAGGATGATAGAAAGTATTGCAGTTTTAGGATGATAGGTAGTACTGCAGTGATAGGATGATAGAAAGTATTGCAGTTTTAGGATGATAGGTAGTACTGCAGTGATAGGATGATAGAAAGTATTGCAGTTTTAGGATGATAGGTAGTACTGCAGTGATAGGATGATAGGTAGTATAGCAGTTTTAGGATGATAGGTAGTACTGCAGTGATAGGATGATAGAAAGTATTGCAGTTTTAGGATGATAGGTAGTACTGCAGTGATAGGATGATAGGTAGTATTGCAGTGATAGGATGATAGATAGTACTGCAGTGATAGGATGATAGATAGCATTGCAGTTTTAGGATGATAGATAGTACTGCAGTGATAGGATGATAGGTAGTATAGCAGTTTTAGGATGATAGATAGTACAGCAGTGATAGGATGATAGATAGTACTGCAGTGATAGAATGATAGGTAGTACTGCAGTGATAGGATGATAGATAGCATTGCAGTTTTAGGATTTTAGATAGTATAGTAGAGATAGGATGATAGATAGTGATAGGGTATGGAGAGAGACAGTATTGCAGTGATTGGCTATGTAGATATATAGTATTGCAGTGAAAGGCTTTGGAGATAGATAGTATTGCAGTGATAGGCTATGGAGATAGATAGTATTGCAGTGATTGGCTATGTAGATAGATAGTATTGCAGTGATAGGCTATGGAGATAGATAGTATTGCTGTAATAGGCATTTCATACCATTTCATTTCTCAATATTTTTAAATTCCCTCATCCAATCTACTGTCATAAGTTTTCTTGTTCTTCACCTCCCAATCGTTAAAGTTTTACATCACTTGGTATAGAGAGCGTGAAGACTGTCTGCAAAATATGCTCTCTCAAATGTGGGAAAATATGTTTTCTAGGTGTGGTAAAATATGTTCTATTTTACACATGGTTGTTTCTAATAGTTTCTATCTGCATCAATTATTTTAAATTGGCTAAATAATTTCTAACTTAAAAAAAACATCTCCTGTGCGTTGTTATAACAAATAATTAAAATAACAACATCATCTGTTTGACTAAAAATCACACGCAATAACTAATTCAGCTTAGATATTTATTGATGCTTTAATAGTTTTATGAATAAAATTATTTGGGTTTGGTAATTGTGAGATAAATTGAATATTATCGAATATTGTGAACATTGGAAACGATAAATATTGATATAGATCAAATAAAATATAAACAGCTAGAGGAGTCGATAAATAAATAATCAACCAGAGGAGTCGATAAATAAATAATCAAGCAGAGGAGTCGATAAATAAATTATCAAGCGGAGGAGTCGATAAATAAATATCCAACCAGAGGAGTCGATAAATAAATAATCAAGCAGAGGAGTTGATAAATTAATTATCAAGCAGAGGAGTCGATAAATTAATTATCAACCAGGGAAGTCGATAAATTAATAATCAACCACAGGAGTCGATGAATAAATAATCAACCAGAGGAGTCGATAAATAAATAATCAAGCAGAGGAGTCAATAAATAAATTATCAAGCAGAGGAGTCGATAAATTAATTATCAACCAGGGGAGTCGATAAATTAATAATCAACCACAGGAGTCGATGAATAAATAATCAACCAGAGGAGTCGATAATTAAATAATCAAGCATATGTGTCGATAAATAAATAATCAAGCAGAGGAGTCGATGAATAAATAATCGACCAGAGGAGTCGATAAATAAATAATCAACCAGATGAGTCGTTGAAAAATAATCAACCAGAGGAGTCGATAAATGAACTATTGAGCCAGCACTCGTAGAGCGCATTGTTTTCTAGCCGCTTTCATCGATTATAACCTTTTCGTGAGCTTGAATTTCGTCCCGATTGCTCCCAAAATCTAATCAGATGGTTGCTAGATAATGACCAATCATCCCACCAAATTTCAGGCAATTTAGTTCGATGATTTTCGAGATAACAAGATTACAAACTAGATGATGCGCACTCGTAGAGTGCATATCTTTGACGCCGCTTATAAATGACATTGACCATCCAATAATTTATGAATTATAAATGACCTTGAAATTTGACCTGTTCGCTCCCAAAATATATATATTGCTTTCTGAACAGTGACCAATCGTCCTACCACTTTTCATGCAATTTGGTTTAATACTTTTTGAGTTATAAATGACCTTGACCTTTGTACCTGCTTCCCAAAAAATCTTGGATAATAACCAATCGTCCCACCAAATTTAGGGCAATTTGGTTGAATATTTTTTTGATTATTGAGTATTAGTGACCTTGACCTTTTTTATCGGCTCGCTCACAGAATTTTACCAGATGGTTCCTGGACATTAAGAAATTGTCCCACTAAATTTCCGGAAATTTTGTTGAATGCTTTTTGAGTTATGAAAATAACAATATGATAAATAAACAATGTCGCCTAAAATATAAGCTTCCGCAATCTGCGGAGGTAATAAATACATTAATTAATGCTGTTCTAAATTGAACATTCCGCTATTTTGCAGAAGTGATAATAAACCTGATGAGTCGAAATATATGTATAGCAGACAATGAATAGTCTAACCATATGCAAGAGAGCTTTTTTTCAATTCATTCCAATGACCTTGACCTCTAACCTGATCTCTCTCAAAATCTAACTTATTGGTCCCTAGTTTTTGAGCAATCGTTCCACCAGTTTTCAGGCAATTTGATTGAATACCTTTTAAGTTATGTATGACCTTGATCTTGACCTTTCACCAGATCGTTCCCAAAATTTTACCAGATGGTTCTTGGATCATTCATAACAAGATGACAATAATTGCCGCCTAAAATTCTAATCTTCCGCTAACTTCGAAAGCAAATATAAAATACTGTTATATTTTCCTTTATTTTTGGGGTAAAAAATTGGAAACCTCATATGATCAAATTCTAAGTAATATGATATTATAAGTTGTAATATAGATTTAGTTTTTAAATTGAAAATTATTAGATCACATTTTTCAATTTCTTATGTAATTTCAATATCATGATAAAATGATGACAAACTAGCTTTCTGTTGTGGAACCTCTAAAAATACTTAAATCTTCTGGCCCAGTTGCGAAATACGATTGATAATAAGGGTTTTTGTGTGTTTTTAATGATGGCTGTTACGAAACACAACTCCTCACGTTATACGAAACGTAAGACCAACCTAACCTACCTTCAATTGAAAAGCAACAAGCCTCTCTATGTTTATACCATTCAATTTAAGTAAAATTCAATGAGTACAATTTATTAAACTTTATAATACATGAAATATCCTTTATTAAACTTTATAATACAATTAAATATCCTTCATCAAATGTTTGAAGCAATCACATAAATAAGTTGGCATATTTTGCTGTAACTATGATACAAAAATTTGTTATCATATTTATTCTAATTATTATTGAATTAAAATGATTTCATTACTAATACTTGAATGTAAATTAAGAGGAGTCGGATCAAATTTTTGTATTGCAAAGGAGTCTTATTTCGCAACTGGGCCAATCTTCTTGTATATCAACAGACAGTTTAAACGATTGGCACTAAATCATTCAATGTGACAGTCATAATTTGTGATTTCTGCGAGATTGTGGAGTTAAGACAGAAAGAAGTCACAAATCTGCCCCATTAAATAACACTCAAAACATTCAATACAATAATATTTCTAATGTGTTACAAATTCAATGGCGTTTGTAGTAGCAAAGAAAAGTAGGCAGAATCTGGAGTATATTTTGCCAGTGTGTCTCTAGTTAGTGTGGCGGAAGGTTGTGAGGTGCTAGTGCTCCTCTCTTGTCACTGTACGCTGCTAATGAACTTCCGAGAAAACATTACCCTGCAACAGAGCAAAAAATAAGGTGAGATTTAACACATTTTTTTATTAATGGCATGAATATAATATGAAAATTTAGTTTCAATCCTCACTAAGAGGAAATCAGATTATAGAATGTTTATAAATTAATATGAATTATCACTTTTTCATATTACATTATTTACAAATAGTTACCACTTAAATATACGAAGTGTATTATATCGCTGCAGTGAATATTTCCAAGCTGTCATCCAAATTATATGTCAATTTTTTGGAAATGGCTCTGAAATCTTTCCGATATAGTTTCAATTTTCATTAGGATACGAAATATAATATAATTTGATAAAATTTCTTAATTAAAGAAATAATTTTAAGAATGTTTTAGGAATCTTTATTCACATTATATTAAAAATTATTAATGTGTCCGTTATTATTGATAATATTTACAATCTAAGATAATTAATTGGAGACTATTTCTAATACCATGTTTTCAATGTTTTTATTACTTTTATTATTAAATAGCTTTACATTGATTTAAATAAAATTGTGTAAATATATATTCATTTTTTAAATATTTAAAGAAATTACATATAATCTCCAACTAAAATGGTAAATACTGCTCTATGATAGTACTATCCTCTTCTTTTGATTTGTAGTTTAATGGTGTGATAGTAATTTATACACCAGTGCTCTTTATTGAAATGTTCATAATTATTAACTTTCTATTGAATGTCTTTTATATCTTACATTCTATACAGTTAATAGATAGTAATTGTTTGTACTGCAAAGCTAAATTAAAACTATATCCCATGATAATAAATATTAATTATGAGTTTATACAGTGATAGTTATAATTATTGACATGGTACGTGAAGTATCCGTTCTACCCTGATAATATTAAAAATGGGAATATTATGTGAAAAGTATTAAATATTATGAAATTACGAGCGAAAACAAAAAAGTGACTTCAAAAATTAGCAACAATGACTAATTAAACTGGTACTGCATAAAAAAAACATTACCATTGCAGAATTATTTGCATGGTTAAATATAATCAATTGTGCGTTTCTTGAGTCGCAAAACTGATTTCAAACATTGATTTTTTTCCACCAGCTCAGTGGTGTTTTAGTCCTCTGTAATTTTGATTCATTCCTCATGCCAGAACTGTTCCAATAGAGTTAGAATTTTGGGTTCTCTCTTAATAACATTAAGTTTCAGAGACCTCTAAAAATCCTAGATCGAATTCAAGTCCGGGTTTAATGATGACACTTCAAAAAGATGATATTTTTCTCTGCAACCAAATAGGTACAATACTTAAAGAATCATTACCAATTATATGAAGCTCAGGTAGTGTCCCAGCATTAGCTGGTTGGGAGACTATGGTATATTTTGGCTCAAAACTTTGAAATAATGTTTTTTTTTCAATATACCTTCTACCTTGATAAGCCTTCCAGTCTCTAAAGCTGCAAAGAAACACCAAAACATTAGATTTCCACCTCCTTGTTTCACAAACGGGATAGTATTCCTCGGGAGATGCGCTTCACCAGGCATCCTGCACACATGACAGACGTTGTTGTGACCGAACAGCTCGATTTTAGTTTCACCTGCTTCCAGAGTTCTCTATCTATGTCTAAATGACGATATGCGGGATATTAAATTCACAGGTTTCAGTAAAGAGGTCTTCCTCGGGCGACATGCTTTGAGACAAGCTCTTCGCAAAATACCAACCGTTCTTTGCGGTACATCAACCTCCGGCCCATCGCATTTAGTAAGTCTCTGGTGGTATAGTAAGAGAATTATTTTTGGAATATCTCACTACCTACCTCTCACTCCTGTCTTACAAAATCCTTTTTCTGCCACTTGCTTCTCTGTTAAAGACATACCCTTGAATATTTCTGAATTATATCTTCTTCATTCTTTCTCACATAGTAGATTTAGAGATGCCTAATTAATTAGAGTTCTCGTCATACCCCTCACCTTTAATTTGAACATCACCACTCTATTTCTAATGTCTTCACTGTATTCTTCGCCATCGTATCACTCATTGACTGACGATAATTCACGTGTTTGACATCATTTATTCCGTTTTGCATTTTAAATTTCTGAATCTCTTGAGAAATATCGCCTGGTGACTTCCATTACCACTCGTATCAAACTCACAAGCTATATAAAAAATGAATAAAACGAATAACTATATGTAATGCCATGGTGCCAATTGTTATGCCGTGACTTATTTAGCTCTATAGTTTGTAACTAGTTTATTAGTCTTTGTTATCAACTTTGTACGGTTTAATTCTCTCACTCACAAAGAAGTACATAGCATTCCATAGTTTGTTTTTCATACTTTACTCTTTATTTCAGTTATTATCTGATATTTTAAGAAAACTGATATTTCACATAATAATAACGATCACTGTAGATTTTTTTAATTAGATGTGAATAAATTATTTAACTTCTTTTCCGAATTCTTAATTATAAATCTTTCAATTAGTAAATACAAGAATAATATATTATGATATATAATGAAATTTTTATTTTATTTTCAATTCAAAACTTCTCTAGAATGATTTTTATATTTTTTTAGAATGATCACAAATGTTAGATAGTACCTTTACCCTATTAACCTTCGAGTATGACCATTATAAGTTCAATGGTGAGTTCTTTAGCAGCAGTACATACCATATAAATGATGTTGATATAGCATTACTGAATATCTAATGAAGAAAAACGATATGCCAATAGTGAACTTTTGCATCGATTGTCGCGAGTGAGTTTTTCTCCGTGCGTCCATGTCATTAAATATTGTAATGGAAAAAGTTTCTGCACAACTTACTATATAACTATGCATTCATTGGCTAAATTCAATGCATTATTTGTATTAAACACAAGAAATAACAGGTTACTTATTTATAGCTTCTTCTAAATAGAAATAAGTTATTGGTAGATTTTCTAATGAACAGTAAAGATACATTTTAGATATAAGCATGTTAAATCTTATTATATTTTCAGTATTGAATCACCGAAACATTTTTATTGTACATATATTAATCTTACATAAGTTCAAGCCCTATTGAAGTTTAAATAAACTTTTCGGGCAAACGGTTTATTGGAACAGTATAGTTCAAGTTTTTGGAATAATGTGTGGCTTTAAGAAATGATTATAGTATGGATTTTATATTATATAGCATTCTAAATACAATAAACTAAACAAATCATTTAAATAGGAATGAATTAATATTTTTTAGGAATTATTCATTGTTCATTATATTAAATGTTCCTATCGTGATTTGATTATTTAATGTTTTAAACTAGAAGAAGAAATGAAGCCAATAGAATGCAATGATGTAGCCAAAAAGGTAACCAGAGGAACAATCAAAGAGATAATCAGAGAGCTCTATTGCTAATTAATTAATTAATTAATTAGTAGGAGTTGGAAGTCTGCTTCAGTACCTAAGGCCATATTGCTGATGTCAAAAGAGAAAGAAATACAAGGGGAAGGAAAATGGCTCCATGATCAGATCTGTTTACCGCCATTCACGGAGTAGCAGAAAAGCTACTCACTTACCAAGGAAAATGAAGAAAAAAGACACAAGCGCCAGTGACTGCACTCACGAATGGAAGAGAAAAATGAAGAGGTGATAGTAAGTGAAACTTACAAGCCTATCCAACACAAAATCTAAGACG
>CANNZV010005758.1:25570-37833 GCA_947561585.1 Caprella mutica | reverse complement strand
GATAGCCTGCTGGACGTTGTGCGTCACTTCACTGGACAGGCCGTATTAGATCCAGCGCAACCCGGCGAGGTCAGCCAATCGAAGCATGTGCGTGACCTGCGCGAAGTCAAAGGACAAGAACGCGCCAAACGCGCTTTGGAAATTGCAGCCGCCGGACGGCATCACATGCTGATGGTGGGCACGCCCGGATCGGGAAAGTCGATGCTTGCCAAGCGATTGCCCGGAATATTGCCCCCGCTGACGCCGTTGGAGGCTCTGGAAACCTCGATGATCCACTCGATTTCCGGGCTGCTGTCCGAAGGCGGCATATCGCGAGAACGGCCCTTTCGTGAACCGCACCACACCGCGTCAATGGCCGCGATTGTCGGTGGCGGGCGCGGTGCAAAACCCGGCGAAATCAGCCTAGCCCACAACGGCGTTTTGTTTCTTGACGAATTCCCCGAATTCCCGCGTGCGGTTCTTGAAACCCTTCGCCAGCCGATTGAAACCGGCGAAGTCATGGTCGCGCGCGCCAACGCTCATGTAAACTATCCTTGCAAATTCATGCTGATGGCGGCCGCCAACCCCTGCAAGTGTGGATACCTTTCCGACCCGTCGCGCGCCTGTTCCCGCGCGCCCAATTGCGGCGAAGACTACATGGGACGCATTTCAGGGCCCCTGCTGGACCGATTTGATTTGCGTGTCGAAGTGCCCCCGGTGGCCTTTACCGACCTTGACCTGCCCCCCTCTGGCGACAGTTCGGAAACGGTTGCCAATCGCGTGGCATCCGCACGAAACACGCAATCGGCGCGGTTCGACGGCCACGGGACGGCGCGTACAAATGCCGATGCCGAGGGCGCGCTGCTGGATGAAATCACCACGACAGATCCCGAAAGCCGCGATCTACTGACGCGTGCAGCGGACCGATTTGGCCTGTCCGCCCGCGGCTACCATCGCATCTTGCGCGTCGCCCGCACCATAGCCGATCTTGACGAAAGCGCTGACATCAGGCGGCCTCATGTGGCCGAAGCGCTCAGCTACCGGATTGTGTCGGCGAACGAGAATTGAGCCAAGCCGCCAAGGCCCGCAGCGTTGCGCGAGCTTCTGGCATGTAGCTGTGAAACAGTGTCCAGACATGCGGCAAGTCGTTTTCAATAACGCAAGTGACGTCGCCACCGGTGGCACGGATTTGGTCTGCCATCCGCCGCGTGTCATCCAGCAGTATTTCGGTGTCGCCAGCCGTTAGCCAAACTGGTGGCGCCCCATTCAAATCGGCGAACAGAGCTGACACGCGCGGGTTTTTGGCATCGACGCCCGCGGGCACGTACAAATTGGCGCTTTCGCGCGTCCGCGATGCGGGCAGGACCACGTCCGCCTCGGCGTTGGAAGTCACGCTGCCCCCTGAGAACGTCAGATCCGTCAACGGCGACAAGGCAAAGACGCAAACGGGTAATGTCTGCCCCGTGCGCAGCAGGTCCCCCAACAAAGCCAAAGCCAACCCGCCGCCAGCGCTGTCCCCGCCAAGAATAACGTCATGGCCCCGTGCAACCAATGCTTCGTAGGCAGTGGCGGCATCGTCTACGGCCGCTGGAAAAGGGTGTTCCGGGGCCAGACGGTATTTGGGCAGGCACGCAGCCAGCCCGGCATATTTTGACAGCACCCCAAGCATTGCGCGGTGCGTGCGCGGCGACCCCATAACGTTCGCGCCGCCGTGCAGATACAAAATGACCGGACCTTTGTGATGCGGATTGACCCACAAGGTCTCCACATCACCTAATTTCCTGTTTTCAAACTGCGTTCCCCAAGGCGCAAAAAACGATATGCGCGCCTTAAATTCCAGCGACCCGCGAAGTTTTTTAACCGACGAGACCCGTTCCAGATGTGGTTTTTCGGTCAGGCGCAGCCACCAGTTCAGGAATTTTTTGCCCAGGCTCATCCCAGCTTGGCCTCGATCGCTTGCCAGATTTTTTCGGCAACGTTGATCCCGTCAAAGCGTTCAAGTTCCTGAATACCTGTGGGCGATGTCACGTTAATTTCGGTCAACCATTCGCCAATCACATCGATGCCGACAAAGACCTGCCCATGATCGCGCAGAACAGGGCCGATCCGGGCACAGATTTCACGGTCCCGATCGCTGAGTTCGATTTTCTCGGGGCGCCCACCGACATGCATGTTTGACCGCACTTCACCTGCAGCGGGAACGCGATTGATTGCGCCGACTGGTTCGCCGTCCACAAGGATCACACGTTTGTCGCCTGCGGTCACGGCGGGCAGGTATTTCTGCACGATCAGCGGTTCGCGCGAAAACCCGGTAAATAGTTCGTACAGCGAGCTTAGGTTGCGGTCGTTGGCGTCCAGCCGAAACACCCCTGCCCCGCCGTTTCCATAAAGCGGTTTCAGAATCACATCGCCATGACGGTCCTTGAAAGCACGGATCGTGTCCAGATCACGCGCGATTGCCGTCGGCGGGGTGAGATCAGGGAAGTTCAGGACCAGCAGTTTTTCCGGGAAATTGCGCACCCAGAACGGATCATTCACCACAAGAACATCCTCCTTCAACCGATCCAGAAGATGCGTTGTGGTGATGTAGTGCATATCAAATGGCGGATCCTGCCGAAGCCATATGACATCGAAGTCGGACAGGTCCACTTCACATACCGGTTCCAGAACGGCAGGCATTTCCGCCACCCTTTGCACGGTCATGAAATGACCGCGCGCCGTGACCCGCCCTTCCTGGTAAGCGAGTTGATCTGGCCCATAATAGAACAGGTCATGCCCCCGCGCCTGCGCTTCTTCTGCCAAACGGAATGAGCTGTCCGCGTTTATGTTTACCCCGGTGATCGGGTCCATCTGAAAGGCGATTTTCATGTGACATTCCCTTGCTTTGCTTTCTAAATGGAGCAAGCGAAGGGTCTGTGCAATGGGGCGTTAATACCCGATGGCGTTCTCGATCACGCGCAAGTCGCCCTGCCCGTTCACCAAAGCCACATCAAATCGAACATCTGTCAGTTGCCCAAGCGGTTCATGTGCAAGGTATTCTTCGGCGGCGCGCTGAAGGCGGGCAATTTGTCTGGGACGCAAATTGTGCACCGCACGATCAAAACTTCGTGCCTGTTTGACCTCGATGAAAACCAATCCGTCTCCGTTGCGGGAAATCAGGTCAATCTCTCCTGCCTTGCCCCGCCAGCGAAGGCGCACGGTTGGAAACCCGCGCCTTTCATAATCCTGAGCGACGAAATGTTCTGCTGATAGGCCCGCATGAAAGTTGTTCGCGCCCTGAAAAGCGTTTCCCTGACTGGCCAAATCGTCAACCTTTCCAAACTGCGTGTATGTCTATCCTGTTTCATCGACAGACTGCGACAGCCGCATCGCCAATTGGTAGACGGGACGGCGTTTGACCCCCAACTTTACAGAAATCGAATCCGCCGCATCCCTGACCGACATCGTTTTCAATGCCTCAATCACCGCATCTTCTAAATCCATTTCATTAATTTTCTCAGAATCCCCTTTGCCGATCAGCACCACTATTTCTCCACGCGCGGTGTGTTCGGCATAGTGCTGGGCCAGATCTGACAAAGCACCGGTACGACACTCTTCAAACTTTTTGGTCAATTCGCGGCACACCGCTGCGGGACGGTCTTCGCCAAGTTCAACACAGGCGTCCGCCAACATACCTGCCAACCGCTTGGGCGATTCGTAAAACGCTAAGGTGGCTTTTGTACCAGCCAGTTCCCGCATTGCCTTGCGCCGCGCCCCACCGCTATTGGGCAAAAATCCCGCAAACAAAAACCGGTCCGTTGGCAAGCCAGCCAATGTCAGGGCCGTAATAACGGCCGACGCACCCGGCGCCGACGTGCCTTCAAGCCCTTCCGAGCGCACCGCGCGCATCAGATCAAAGCCGGGATCGGAAATCATTGGTGTGCCAGCCTCTGACGCATAAGCAACCGATTTGCCGTCAGCAATCGCCTTCATCAACCTTGGCCGCGCCTTGTCGCCATTGTGATCGTGGTAAGCGATCAGTGGCCTGTCACCCACGGCAACCCCATGTATTTCCATCAATCTGCGCAAGCTGCGCGTGTCCTCTGCCGCCAGCACATCGGCGCTTGTCAAAATATCCAAAGCACGCAGTGTGATGTCCCGTGCGTTCCCTATGGGTGTGGCCACAAGGTACAGACCCGGCGCCAAATCGCTCTTTTGCAGAATAGTCACTGGACCCCCCAATTTGCATGATTATTATCGCGCCCAATCTCGGGCGAGCCTTCACCCGCGCCCGACAACGAGGGAGTTCACCGTCTATGTTTGCTGTTTTGACCTCTGTGCGCAAGTTGCTGCGTCCGGCGTCCGCGGTTGCCGCCGCACTTTTCCTGTCCGCATGTGACCCATCCATGATGCCCACATTGGGCGGCGCCGGAAGCGGCGGCCCCAAAATCGATTCAAGCAAACCCGTGCCGGTTGCATTGCTCATTCCCAAATCGCACAGTTCAGCCGGCCCGGTTGCCGCCGCACTGGAAAACGCGGCGCGTCTGGCGATTGCTGATCTGAATGGCGCAAAAATTGACCTGCGTGTTTATGATACGGCGGGTGATCCCAGCACCACTGCTGCCAAGGCGCAGGCTGCGGTTGATGCCGGGGCCAAGATCATCCTTGGACCACTTTTCGCAGAAAATGCCATTCAGGCCAGCCTTGCCGTGGCTGACGAAGGCATCAATGTCGTCAGCTTTTCCAACAACAACTCCATCGCGGGCGGAAATCTGTTCATTCTGGGGCCAACCTTTGCGAATACAGCCAATCGGTTGGTCGGCTATGCGCGCAAACAAGGCAAGTCACGCGCTGTTGTGGTTTATTCGAACGACGTCCCGGGGCAATTTGGCAAAATTGCCATTGAACAGGCGGCAACGGTTAACGGTATGCAGGTTGTATCTTCCCAAGCCTATGCCTTGTCGGTCGAAGGCGTGACCGCCACTGCCCAAGCCGCTGCAGCGGCCGTGAAGTCGGGCACTGCCGACACCATCTTTATCACGACTGATGCCACAAACGCGGCGATGCCAATGCTGCTGCGCCTGCTGCCTGAAAATGGCATTTCTCCAGATCAAATCCAATATGTCGGCATGACACGCTGGGATGTTCGACCCGACCTTTTCAGCCTTCCGGGGGCTTCGGGCGCATGGTTTGCAATGCCCGATCAATCGCGCCAGAACGCGTTCGACAGCCGCTATTCTTCGACGTACAGCACCGCTACTCATCCGTTGGCCAGCCTTGGATATGATGGCATATCGGCCATCGGCGCGCTGGCTGCCAAAGGCCGGAGCGACGCGTTGACAGGAACCGCTTTGACCTCGACTAGCTTTAATGGCGCAGGCGGTGTATTCCGCCTTTTGGCGAACGGCACAACACAACGCGCACTGGCTGTCGCGGCTGTGAAAGACAACAAGGTGGTAATTCTTGACCCTGCCCCAACAAACCTCTCAGGCGCAGGTTTCTGATCTTCAAACTGATCGGATGCCGGACAACCTGATTTCACCGGCATCCGACCTTTTCAACCTATCTCAATTGCGTGCATCGCTGTTTGGCGCGTTCCCGGCTGGGGCGGACGAAGGCGAGATTCGCAAGATTACGGTTGCCACACTAGGCAAGGCTCGGGACGAAGGGCGCGCGCTGGTTGCGCAGCGGCTGACCGAAGAACCCTTTGCTGCGCGGCGCGCGGCCAGATCCTATACGTGGATCACCGACGGCATGGTTCAACTGTGTTTCGAGGTTGCCACTCAGCAACTCCACCGTTTGCCGACGCCAACCGAAGGCGAACGCATCGCCCTGATCGCCGTTGGCGGCTATGGGCGGGGTGAAATGGCGCCGTTTTCCGATGTCGATTTGCTGTTTCTGACGCCCTACAAGATCACGCCGTGGGCCGAGAGTGTCATTGAATCGATGCTCTATATCCTTTGGGATCTTAAGCTAAAGGTCGGCCACAGTTCGCGAACTGTCCGCGACTGCCTACGCCTTGGCGGCGAAGATTTCACCATCCGGACAGCCATGCTGGAACACCGGCACCTGACCGGCGACGCGGCCTTGGCCGACGAACTGGACAAACGTCTGTGGTCTGAACTGTTTGACGGAACCGCCCGCGAGTTTGTCGAAGCTAAACTGACAGAGCGCGATGAGCGCCACACCAAGCAAGGTGGCCAGCGCTATATGGTCGAACCCAACATCAAAGAAGGCAAAGGTGGCCTGCGCGACCTGCAATCTTTGTATTGGATCACGAAATATGTCCATCGCACCGATGACACGGCGGAATTGGTCCGGCTTGGCGTGTTCAGCTCTGAAGAGTACGACACTTTCGTGCAGGCAGAACGGTTTTTGTGGGCGGCTCGATGCCATTTGCATCTGGCGACCAATCGCGCGACTGAACAACTGACCTTTGACATGCAGGTCGAACTGGCGGCCCGAATGGGCTATTCCGACCACGGCGGGCGCCGCGCGGTTGAATGGTTTATGCAGGACTATTTCCGCCACGCCACTGCTGTGGGCGACCTGACCCGCATCCTGCTGACATCTCTGGAAGCTGACCACACCAAAGACGCGCCGCTGATCATGCGGTTTTTCAAACGCAAACCCCGCACCAAGGATGGCTATACGGTGGTTAACAACCGGCTGGCCATCACCGACGAAACAGCGTTCCTGAATGACAAGCTGAACTTGCTACGCCTGTTTGAAGAGGCCTTGCGCACCGGCCTTTTGATCCACCCCCAAGCCATGCGGCTTGTCAAAGCCAACCTGCATTTGATTGACGGAGAGATGCGCCGCAACAAGGAAGCCCAGCGCATATTCCTTGATTTGTTGCTAAAACACGGCAACCCCGACCGCGCTTTGCGCCGCATGAACGAACTGGGTGTTCTGTCGGCGTTCATACCAGAGTTTGAACCAATCGTCGCAATGATGCAGTTCAACATGTATCATCACTACACCGTTGACGAACACACCATCCAGTGCATCTGGAACCTGTCGGAAATCGAACACGAACACCTGACAGAAGAGCTGCCAGTCGCGTCGACCATTCTGTCCGAGGGCATCAATCGCAAAGTTCTTTATGTGGCGCTGCTGTTGCACGACATCGGCAAGGGTCGCGACGAAGACCATTCGATCCTAGGCGCTAAAATCGCACGCAAGGTGACGCCGCGTTTGGGCCTGAACAAGAAGGAATGTGAGACCGTCGAATGGCTGGTGCGCCATCACCTTTTGATGTCGGACATGGCGCAAAAACGCGACATTGCCGATCCGCGCACCGTTCGCGACTTTGCCAAAGCGGTCAAGACCAAGGACCGGTTGGACTTGCTGTGCGTGCTGACCGTCTGTGACATTCGCGGAGTCGGCCCCGGCACATGGAACAACTGGAAAGCCGCGCTGCTGCGCGCGCTGTATCGTCAGACCCGCCGCGCCCTTGAAGGCGGCATGGAAGAACTGAACCGTGAAAATCGCGGCACTGAAGCCAAGAAAACATTGCGCGAGGCCCTTTCGGACTGGAATGGCAAGGACTTGCGCACTGAAACTGCGCGCCATTATCCGCCGTACTGGCAAGGTCTCCATGTTACGGCCCACGTGGTGTTTGCCGAATTGCTGCGCGAAATCGACGACGATGAAATCAAGATCGATATTCACCCGGACGAGGATCGTGATGCCACGCGGGTTTGTTTTGCCCTGCAAGATCACCCCGGCATCTTTTCGCGTCTCGCAGGGGCCGTTGCACTGGTCGGCGCGAACGTCGTGGATGCGCGTACCTTTACCTCCAAAGACGGCTATGCAACTGCAGCTTTCTGGATTCAGGACGCGGACGGTCATCCTTACGAGGCGTCCCGCATCCCACGCTTGCGGCAGATGATCCTTAAGACATTGAAGGGCGAAGTGGTAGCACGCGACGCGATCAAATCACGGGACAAACTGAAGAAACGCGAAAAGGCATTTCGTGTGCCGACGTCGATCACTTACGACAACGAAGGATCCGAGATTTTCACGATCATTGAGGTCGACACACGGGACCGGCCCGGCCTGCTTTATGATCTGACGCGGACACTGGCCAACCAGAACATCTATATCGCATCTGCCGTCATCGCGACCTACGGCGAACAGGTTGTAGATACGTTTTATGTCAAGGACATGTTCGGTTTGAAGCTGCATTCGCAACCAAAACGCGACCTCATCGATCGTAAGCTGCGGGAAGCCATTCAAGAAGGGTCAAAGCGCGCAAACGACTAAGTGCAGTGGTGCGCATTGGGCCGTCAAAAATTCTTGCACTTTTCGGTTTTGAGGGGTTGCACCTTCCGAGGACAGACAATAGTTAGGCCTCACTGTCGCGGGGTGGAGCAGCCCGGTAGCTCGTCAGGCTCATAACCTGAAGGTCGTAGGTTCAAATCCTACCCCCGCAACCAGTTTCCCAGACATACCAAATATATAGCAAAACCTAGGCGCGTGTCTCTTGGCTAATGCGATCTGATGAATAGCCGCAGCTTGGCCAGCGGCCCATGACGCACCATACCTCTTGACCGCCCCCCGCCCCCTTGCTACGCCGCGCGCCTTACCAAAAGGGACGCAACATGGCACGCAAACGCAAAGGGCGCGATATTTCCGGGTGGCTGATTGTTGACAAGCCAGCAGGCCTCACCTCGACCGCTGTGGTGACTAAGGTGCGTTGGGCGCTTCAGGCCAAAAAGGCCGGGCACGCAGGGACATTGGACCCCGAAGCCACTGGTGTCCTTGCAGTCGCACTGGGCGAAGCCACAAAGACTGTCCCTTACATCACCGACGCGCTCAAGGCATATCGGTTTACCGTTCGGCTAGGACAAGCCACCAACACCGATGATGCCGAAGGCGAAATCATTGCCCAAAGCGACGTGCGCCCAACGGATGACGAAATCAAAGAGGCTCTGCACGGCTTTGTCGGTGATATCATGCAGGTCCCTCCGCAATTTTCTGCCGTCAAGATCGACGGTGAAAGGGCCTATAAACGCGCCCGCGACGGCGAAGAAATGGACATCGCAGCCCGTCCGTTGTGGGTAGAAGAACTGGTGATGCTGTCGCGTCCTGACGCCGATCATGTCGAGCTGGAAATGACCTGTGGCAAAGGCGGATACGTCCGGTCAATTGCAAGGGATTTGGGCAAACACCTTGGCTGCCACGGCCACGTACTGCAGTTGCGCCGGATTTGGTCGGGCCCGTTTGACGTCGAAGATGGCATCACGATGGAAGAGATCGAAGCCTTGGCGCAGCAGCCTGAATTGGACACTCGGTTGTTGCCGCTTGAGGCGGGGCTGTCCGAACTGCCCGAACTGCACTGCACAGCCGAAGGCGCGGCACGGATGCGGCATGGAAATCCGGGAATGGTTGTCCCCGGCGATGTCGAATACGGCGATTCTGCTTGGGCCTCCTATGAGGGTGTCCCGCTTGCTGTGGGCCGTTTCAAGGGCGGCGAACTGCACCCTGACCGTGTATTCAATTTGCGATAAGATCCCAAGAACACCGTCAAAATATTGGCTTTAAACGATTATCATCCCGTCAGCCTCCGGAAGATGGGGCGTTACGTGTTTCTTGTGGCTTCAAACGCTTTATTAAGAGTGGCCGCTTAAACCTTACCGCATCGAACAGCACAGCCAAGGTTGCGGTAAGTCGACATGTCAGACATTCAATTTCATACATTGGCACCAAATCGTGCGCGCTCAGGGCAGGACCCGCTGCTTGCTTTCCTGGTGTCCGCAAAAGGCGGGGCCGTTACGCTTTGTGCGCGAGACACACCGCGTATCGATTCATATCGGCTGCAGATTTTACTGGCTGCGCAACAACAGTGGCACATCGATAACGTCCCATTTTCGCTTATCGATATGGCCCCATCATTTTGCGCGGGATTGGAACGCTTGGGCCTGTCGCCAAACCATTTCGATATGGAGCCTCAACAATGACCACGGTCCTTGCAATCGACGATTCCAGAACCATCCGCAATCTCTTGCGCGTCTCCCTGGAGGGGGCCGGTTTCAATTTCCATTGCGCCTGTGACGGACAAGAAGGCGTCGAAGCCTTCTCTGAGATAGCACCGGATGTGGTGATCACTGACATCAACATGCCCAAGCTCGACGGCTTTGGCGTCATCGATGCGCTTCGAACCAAGGTGGGAACAAACGTCCCGATCTTGGTGCTGACGACCGAAAGCTCGGACAACTTGAAGGCGCGGGCGCGCGACGCGGGCGCGACAGGTTGGATCGTCAAACCATTCGACGACCCATCTTTAGTCAACGTTCTCCGCCGTTTGACAGGACACATGAATTGATATGAGCACGTCAATCAAAGACACCTTTTTCGAAGAATGTGAAGAACTCCTCGAAGCACTGATTGAAGGCCTATCTCATATCGAGACCCAAGGTGCGGACAGCGAAACGATCAACGCCGTATTCCGGTCCGTCCATTCCATAAAGGGTGGCGCGGCGCATTTGGACTGGATCGTCTGGTCGCTTTTGCCCACGCATTCGAAACAGTTTTGGACAGGCTGCGCTCGAACCAATTGACAGTCGATGATCCGCTAATACACCTTTTCCATCGTTCTGGTGACCAGCTAAACGATCTCATCGAGGCCGCGCGGGACGACATCGACCTACCAGATGATGCAGAACAGTCGACTCTGGAACAGCTAAAAAAGTACCTGCCCGCCGAAGAAGATGTCGAGTTTTCATTCGATGCAGTCGCTTTGGACTTCGACGCTTCAGGCTTGGCTACGCCCTCCTTGAATCTGGAAACCACAACGCGTCACACGTTCCAGATACGCTTTCGCCCGCATCCCGCGCTGTATGCCAACGGGCATGAACCGCTCACCTTTTGGACGCGCTGGCGGAATTGGGCGAGATGTCTGTCGTTCTTGATCACGGCAAGGTCCCCCTTTTGGATAGTTTCGACCCGGACATGCCCAATTTGGAATGGACTGCACGTCTGGAAACAGAGGAACCTGAAACCGTCATCCACGAATTGTTCGAGTTTGTTGAAGGTCTGTGTGACCTTGAGATTTCGCTTGATGACGCTGGATTGCCCGAGATTGACGCAGTTGCAGAGGTGGACATCGCCCCAATTGTTGACCCCGCCCCAGCAGTTCAGACAGTTCGAACGACAGAGGCGCCAAAAGCCGCGAAAGGGCCAAAACCAACACTGCGTGTCGATCTGGATCGGGTTGATCGTCTGATCAATGCTGTCGGGGAATTGATCATCAACCAAGCGATGATCGCCCAAAGGATCGAAGAATTAGACTTGCCTTCCATTACCCATCTAACAAACGAACTCGAAGCCTACAAAATGCTGGCGCGGGACATTCAGGAAGGCGTCATGGCAATCCGGGCGCAACCGGTAAAACCACTGTTTCAACGCATGTCTCGAATTGTCCGGGAAGCCGCTGACGCAACAGGTAAATCCGCCAAGCTGGTTACATTTGGCGAAACAACGGAAGTTGACAAGACATTCATCGCGAGCGTTTGGCAGATCCGCTAACCCACATGATACGAAATGCGGTCGATCACGGGCTTGAAGACCCAGACACGCGGAGGCAAAGCGGAAAAGTACAAACCGGAACGATCACACTGTCTGCGTCACATCGATCAGGAAGTGTATTTATCGAAATCTCCGACGATGGCGCCGGGTTGAACCGAGAGCGCATCAAGCAAAAAGCATTGGAAAACGGGTTGATCGCCGAGGATTCTGAACTATCCGAAAGTGAAATCGACCATCTCCTTTTTTTACCCGGGTTTTCCACGGCCGGTCAGATCAGCAACCTGTCAGGCAGGGGCGTAGGGATGGACGTGGTGAAGAACGCGGTTCAAACCCTAGGCGGACGGGTTTCGATCACGTCAACTGAGGGAAAAGGCACTTCGTTTAGCATTGTTTTGCCACTGACCCTCGCGGTTATGGACGGCTTTGTGATTTCAGTAGGATCACAGATGATGGTCATCCCCATTTCTTCTATACTAGAGACAATCCAGCCCAACAGTTCTGACATCCACGTCATCGGCACCAATGCAGAGGTCGTAAATATTCGCGGGGCATATGTTCCGATTGTTGATGTATCACAAGCCCTTGGAATGAAATGTGAAACTTTCTCAAAGCAACCGTACATACTTCTGCTCGTTGCCGGCGAAGGCAATACTTTGACCGCACTCCGGGTCGGCGCCATTCACGATCAACGTCAGGTCGTGATCAAAAGTCTGGAAAGCAACTACAGTGCCATCCCTGGAATTTCCGCTGCAACCATTCTTGGCGATGGCAAG
>CANNZV010005758.1:0-23747 GCA_947561585.1 Caprella mutica | reverse complement strand
CACGAGCTTCACTTGGTGGAGACCCGTTTAGGCCGGGTTGAACACGGGTTAGAGGAGGTCTTGAAACGGGCTGACTTGCAATTGGACAAGGGACACTTGAGCCAACTTCAAGAATTCGACCATCTCATACAAATCGTCTGCTGCCTTGCGGATTTCATTACTGAACTTGGCGCGGCCGCGCAAAAGAACGGTCCTTTGGAACTGGACAAAATCATCCAATCTGTTCCTCTTCAGGATTTGGCAAACCGTCTGCGCGGATCCGCTCAGGACACTGCCATGACCAAAGAGATTACTCTTTTCTAACACAAGACGAGCTGTTCTATGCCCTCGCACGTCCTCCCTCATACAAGACGCGTTTTGATTGCCGACGCAGACAGTCAGAGGCGCAGGCATTTGTATAGAAAACTGCAACCGATTTTCGGCAAAGACCTGTTCATTGCAGCCTCTGGAAAGCCAAAATTTCTGACAGAACTTCGTGAAACTTGTCCAGACTTTTTGCTGCTGTCCTCCGACCATTCGCAACAGGTTCGCGAGGCCGCACTTTCTTATTGCCGCGCCAACAATTGCATCTTGGTTCACATCCCAACGAAACTATCCGAAGGGAGCTTTGATCAAGTCACCGACATACCATCGTTCAAAGCAGCGTGCTCAAGTCTTCTTGTACCCGAGAGATGCTCAGTGAAACCAGACATGTCGCCCAAGACTGAGGCTCGAAATTTGTTGTTGCTGGGCGCCAGTACCGGTGGCGTAGAGGCACTTTTGGAAATCCTTGGCGCGTTCGATGCAACCTGCCCACCCACGCTTGTTGTTCAACATACAGGCCGAACCTTCGGACAAGGCCTTGCTGACTTGTTGGCGAGGCACTCTTTGGCCCGCGTAAGGCTGGCCGAAGACGACCTCAGACTTGAGAGAGGCATGATTGTCTTGTCTGCTGGCGTCCCTGCACATGTCGTATTGGCGAGCCACAACAGGATTAAGCTTGAACGGAGCGATCCAGTCAGTGGGCATCGTCCTTCAATTGATCGCCTTTTCACCAGCGCCTGCCCGTTCGCTCAGCAGGTTACCGCAGCCTTGCTAACAGGAATGGGACAGGATGGCGCTGTTGGACTTGCCAAACTGCGCGATGCCGGCGCCATCACAATTGCTCAGGACGAAGAGACCTCTGTTGTCTACGGAATGCCGCGGGTGGCGGCACAACTAAACGCGGCCAAATTCATCCTTCCCCTACACCAGATTTCTTCCGTCATGCTCGGGCAAAACTTATCAAACCATGGGGATAGGTCATGATCAAAAACCAAGAGATTCTGACAAATGTGATTCAGGGCGAATTCAAGGTTTCAGATCGCCCCGAGGAGATTTTGACAACCATTCTTGGCTCTTGCGTGGCGGTTTGTCTCTTTGACGACACGCGATGCATAGGTGGGCTCAACCACTTTTTGTTGCCTCGACGTGACGGCGCCGAAGGCAAAGATGGCAGATTTGGCGCATATCTCATGGAATTGATGATCAATGCCATGTTGAAACAGGGCGCCGCGAAACCCAACCTGAAGGCAAAAGTATTTGGTGGGGCAAGGATGATCGGAAACTTAAGTGACATTGGACAGGCAAATGCCGACTTTGCGTCGCAGTTTCTGTCTGACGAAGCCATCCCGTGCATTGCCGCAAGCACAGGCGGCACCAGCGCCCGCCGAATTAGGTTCTGGCCAGCCACGGGCCACGCCAAACAAATGATCGTTTCCGAGCCTCCGCCTGTCCAGATTCAGGTCGAGGCACCATCGAAAGCTCAGGAAATCACATTGTTCTAACGCCGACTGTTTCCCCCGGAATCAAAACCGAGGTGCAGCAAAGCCCTGTTTGAACGGTTTCTTTGGACTTTGGATTTTGAATTCCACTGCGGTTTTGCCAATAGCCCGCTCACGCCGGGCATCTTTTCGCACAAGGTTTAATCAAACCGCCTTGCCGGGCCCAAAAAATAAGCAAAGACGCGCATTCATCGCTCTCCTTCGGCACCAAATTCTGGTGACCCACCTGTCCGAACGCCATCAAAACGACGTCCGACATCGGACAGAGGGTCGCCTGAGAGCCACGACTTGCCGGTCAGCCCCCAAGCGACGTGCAACACAAACGCTGCCACGCGTCATTAAGCAGGACTGCTGCCGGTTACAAGCCGTGCCCTGCATCGTGCGTGGCGTCCATGGGATGGAAAACATGAACAAAACCCTTTCTTTGACGAGCGTCGCAACCGCTGCCCTGATCGCAGGGTCCAGCGCCATGGCGGCCGACTGCCCGATCAAGGTTGGTGTTCTGCATTCGCTGTCGGGCACGATGGCCATTTCGGAAACCACTCTGAAAGATACCATGCTGATGCTTGTGGATCAGCAAAACGAAAAAGGCGGCCTGCTGGGCTGCGAATTGGAAGCTGTGGTCGTCGATCCCGCCTCTGACTGGCCACTGTTTGCGGAAAAAGCGCGCGAACTGCTAAGTGTGCATGACGTTGACGTTATTTTTGGCAACTGGACCTCCGTATCGCGCAAATCTGTGCTTCCGGTGATCGAAGAGCTTAATGGCCTGCTGTTCTACCCAGTGCAATACGAAGGCGAAGAAAGCTCGAAAAACGTGTTCTACACCGGCGCCGCGCCGAACCAGCAGGCAATCCCGGCCACGGATTATTTCCTTGATGAACTAGGTGTTGAGAAGTTCGCGCTGTTGGGCACCGACTATGTCTACCCCCGCACCACCAACAATATTCTGGAATCCTACCTGAAATCCAAAGGCATCCCAGAAGAAGACATCTTTGTGAACTACACGCCCTTCGGTCATTCTGACTGGGCAACAATTGTGGCAGATGTCGTGGCCCTGGGCGCTGACGGCAAACAGGTTGGCGTGATCTCGACCATCAACGGCGATGCCAACATCGGTTTTTACAAAGAACTGGCCGCCGCTGGCGTGTCCGCGGATGATATCCCGGTTGTTGCCTTTTCGGTTGGTGAAGAAGAACTGTCGGGTCTCGACACGTCGAACCTCGTTGGCCACCTTGCTGCTTGGAACTACTTCCAGTCCGCCGACACCCCAGCCAACGCCGGGTTCATCGAAACGTGGAAGGCCAAGATGGGCGAAGAGCGGGTCACCAACGACCCAATGGAAGCCCACTATATCGGCTTCAACATGTGGGCGAACGCTGTGACCACGGCTGACACCACGGACGTTGACGCCGTGCGCACCGCGATGTACGGACAGGAATTCCCGAACCTGACCGGCGGCACGGCAGTGATGCTGCCAAACCACCACTTGGCCAAGCCGGTTCTGATCGGTGAAATCACCGCCGAAGGCCAGTTTGATATCATCAGCCAAACCTCGGAAGTCCCCGGCGATGCCTGGACCGACTTCCTGCCGGAGTCGGCGGTTCTGAAGTCCGACTGGAAAGACCTTGGCTGCGGTATGTACAACACCGAGACCGCCTCGTGCGTTCAGATCAAATCCAACTACTGATCTGATCTTTTCGGGCGCGCGGGGGATCTTGCGCGCCCACCCCTCTTCTCTCATGAACAGAGTGACCATGCTGCGCGCACTGATCTTTGCCTTTGCGCTCGTCCTTTGCTTGCCCGCTGATCGGGCCATAGCGCAGGACTTGCCCTCGATCCTTCAAACCCATGCCGATGAAATTGCCAAGCCGGGTCGCCGGACGGTTGGTGTTGTGATCAACGATCTTGTCGCCTCTGGCTTGCCCGAAGCTGCGACATTCCTTGAGCGTTGGCAAAACAAGGGCGTGTACCGTCACACCGACGGACGGTTCTTTTACGCGCAAGAACAGGGCGACACTTTTGCCTTGTCCGACATTGCCACAGGCGACAGCGCGGGAACGGCAGACAAAGGCGATCTGACCCAGATTCGACCCAACGGAGGCGTGCGCCGCGTCATTGGCGGTGCATTGGTGCAGTTCCAACTTGCGTCACATGACTATGAAACCCGCCTTGGTGCGCTGGATGCGATCGCACGCGCTCCATCTGCAGATCAGCTTGGCCCGCTGCGTGCCTCAATCGAAAACGAACCCGATGAAGGCTTGCGTGACCGCAAGCAAAGCCTTGCCCTGCAATTGACCGCAACCTTTTCGGACGACAGCGCCGAACGTGTTGCAGCCATTGAAGGGCTGTCCAACAGCATGAGCGTCGAGGCCCGCGCCACGCTGAATCTGATCCTTGGCACTTCGGCCAAAGTGGCCGTTGAGCCGCCACAAAACGCGAATGTCGCCCGCCTCCTTGTACCCGGCGAAGACATGACCAAGGCAGAGGCCTACAACCGCCTGGTCGAAGCAAACCTTGCGCCCGCCTTGGTTGCTCCTGCCGACATCAAATCAGCGCTTGAAAGCAATATCGCAAATGGGCGCGCGGGTGGCGTTCCGCTCAATCAACTTAGCAGCGATGAAAAGCGGATCGAGGCATATACAACGCTTGCCGCCGAAGGCGCTGTTCCTCCGTTGGTGACAGACGCAGATCAGGCCGCCGCGCTAAAATCGCATGTGTTCTATGACGCATATTCGGAACCAGATACGTCGGTGACTGCCGCAGCCCGCACGGCGCTGGACGAAATCGAAGCCCGCGTTGCCCGCAACCAAGCCGTGGACATCGGTCTTGATGCCCTCAGCCTCGCGTCGATCTATTTCCTAGCGGCCATCGGATTGGCCATCACGTTTGGCGTGATGGGCGTAATCAACATGGCGCATGGTGAATTCATCATGATGGGCGCATACACAGGGTACGTGGTGCAATTGGTCATACCCGACTACACCCTGTCCCTGATCGTGGCACTGCCGTTGGCATTTGCTGTGACCTTTGCCGCCGGTGTAGCCATGGAACGGCTGGTGATCCGCTGGCTCTATCACCGCCCGCTTGAAACGCTGCTGGCGACGTTCGGCATTTCCATTGCACTGCAACAGCTAGCCAAGAACATTTTTGGCACACAGGCGAGGCCGCTAACCTCGCCCGCGTGGCTGGACGGGGCGTGGGTGATCAACGACGTCGTATCGATTGCCAACATTCGCATCGCGATTTTCGTATTGGCGCTGGTTTTCCTTGGCCTAATCCTGTTCATCCTCAACAAAACCCGCATCGGACTTGAGGTGCGCGCCGTGACGCAAAACCCCGGTATGGCCGCGTCGATGGGGATCAACCCCGACAAAATCAACATGCTGACCTTCGGACTTGGCTCAGGCATCGCGGGTATCGCAGGCGTCGCTATTGGGCTTTATGCCAAAGTCACCTCCGAGATGGGCGCAGACTACATCGTGCAAAGCTTTATGACCGTGGTCGTTGGTGGTGTCGGCAACGTCTGGGGCACGCTGGCTGGGGCCGGTTTGATTGGTGTGCTGCAAAAGAACATCGAATGGTTCAACCCGTCCAACACGCTGGCGGCACAGACCTACATGATCCTCTTCATCATCCTCTTCATCCAGTTCCGTCCCAAGGGCATTGTCGCCCTCAAAGGCCGCGCGGCAGGAGATTGACATGAACACAAGCTTCATCGCCCGCAACCCATCGGTCCTTTGGTTCCTTGCCTGCCTTGGCCTGTTCACACTTCTGGTCACGGTTTTTGCCGAAGCCACAGGCACAGGCGCCTTGTCGACGTCGTTTGTCAAAACGTTGGGCAAAACGCTGTGCCTGTGTTTGATCGCCATCGCCATGGACGTGGTGTGGGGCTATTGCGGCATCCTCAGTCTTGGGCATTTCGCGTTTTTCGGGATTGGCGGCTATGCCATCGGCATGTGGCTGATGTACGCGCGCACCGAAATCATTGTTGCCGAAAGCCTGACCGCCGCAGCCATCCCACCAACCCCGTCCGAGATTCACGACGCCATTGGCACGCAGATCTTTGGCGTGGTGGGATCGTCGGAATTCCCTTTGCTGTGGGCTTTTTCTGACAGCTTGTTCTTGCAGTTGCTTATGGTCGTGGCGGTTCCCGGTTTGCTGGCGTTGGTCTTTGGATGGCTGGCGTTTCGATCAAGGGTCACCGGGGTTTATCTGTCGATCCTGACACAAGCGATGACACTGGCCTTGTCGTTGTACCTGTTCCAGAATGACAGCGGGTTGCGCGGCAACAATGGATTGTCGGGCCTTCAAAACCTGCCTGGGTTGGATAACGTTCCCCAAGCCACCGTTTCGATTGCGTTTTTCTGGGCCTCGGCACTGGCGCTGGCGCTGGGTTACGTACTGTTCGCTTGGGTAACCAGTGGCAAGATGGGCAGCGTGATCCGGGGCATTCGTGACAATGAATCGCGTGTAAGATTCCTTGGCTATCACGTTGAAAGCTACAAGCTGTTTGTCTTTACCCTGACGGCCATTGTCGCAGGCATCGCCGGCGCGTTGTATTACCCGCAGGCAGGGATCATCAACCCAGCCGAAATCGCGCCCATCGCGTCGATCTATCTGGCAGTCTGGGTCGCCATTGGTGGACGCGGGCGCTTGTACGGCGCGGTGATAGGGGCGGCATTTGTGTCGCTTATGTCCAGCTGGTTCACCGGCGGCGGCGCCCCGGCGATCCCCTTGGGCTTTTACACGATCCAATGGACAGACTGGTGGCTGGTCCTGCTGGGCTTAAGCTTTGTGGCGGTCACACTCTTTGCGCCCAAAGGCATCGGCGGGCTGTTCGATCTGATCGCGTCGCGGCGGACACCAGCCCGCGTAGGGGACTATGGCCCGGACAAAAGTGCGTGGCGCCAAGAAGAGGGATCGAAATGAAGACACTATTGGAAATGTCTGGCGTTTCGGTCAGTTTTGACGGCTTCAAAGCGATAAATAACCTGAGTTTTCAGATCGCTGAGCCGGAAATGCGCGCCATCATTGGCCCCAATGGTGCCGGCAAAACGACGTTCATGGATATCATCACTGGCAAGACACGGCCCGACGAAGGGCGTGTGATCTTTGGTGAAAAGTCCGTGTCGCTTCTCAAGATGAGCGAAAGCCAGATCGCGCGGTCCGGTGTGGGACGCAAATTCCAGAAACCCACAGTGTTCGAAGCACAAACCGTGCGGGAAAACCTTGCTATGGCGTTGAAAAACCCGCGTGGGCCGTTTGATGTTCTGTTCTACAAAAAGACCGCGCAAGGCGCTGAACGTATTGACGAAATCGCGCAGGAAGTCGGCTTGACCGATCATCTGACCCGCACCGCAGGCGAGCTGAGCCATGGTCAAAAGCAATGGCTTGAAATTGGGATGCTGCTGGCCCAAAGCCCACGCTTGCTGTTGGTCGATGAACCCGCCGCAGGTATGACCCCGGCTGAACGCGAACACACCACAGACCTGCTGGTGCGGTTGGCCCGCAAGCACGCTGTTGTTGTGGTTGAACATGATATGGAGTTCGTTCGGCGGCTGAACTGCCGTGTCACCGTATTGCACGAAGGGTCAGTTCTGGCCGAAGGCAGTTTGGACCATGTCACGAAAAATCAAGACGTCATAGATGTTTACCTTGGGAGGTGACTGCAATGTTGGAAGTGCGTGACCTGACATTACACTATGGTCAAAGCCAGATTTTGCATGGCATGAGCCTGGATGCCGCGCCGGGGCAGGTGACGGCTGTGATGGGGACAAACGGGGTTGGCAAGACGTCGTTGCTTAAGGCGATTGCCGGGCGGCACCCGTATACCGGTGGCACGCTGACGCTGGATGGCAAACCTTTGGTACACCTGAACGCTTATCAGGCGGCCCGTGCGGGCATTGCCTATGTGCCGCAAGGTCGCGAAGTTTTCCCGTTGATGACCGTGCAGGAAAATCTGGAAACGGGCTTTGCCTGTCTGGGCGGTTCGGGGCACAAAGTGCCCGAGCATATCTTTGAATTGTTCCCTATTCTCAAAGAGTTCCTACACCGTCGTGGTGGCGACCTGTCCGGCGGTCAGCAACAGCAGTTGGCGATTGCGCGTGCGCTGATCACGCGCCCCAAAGTGCTTTTGCTGGATGAACCAACAGAAGGCATTCAGCCCAACATCATCCAGCAGATCGGCCGCGTCATTGCGCAATTGCGCGATCAGGGTGACATGGCGATCATACTGGTCGAACAGTATTTCGACTTTACGTGGGGGCTTGCTGACAATTTTATCGCCGTGACACGCGGGGAGGTGTCTTTGTCGGGCAAGGCCGGTGAGGTCGAGCGCGACGCCTTGCTTGAGAAAGTGTCGATCTGAGTTTTGTACGTTTTGTCCTGTGTTTTTGACAAAACGTACAAAACTGCCACCCACGAGATCACAGCGACGCGACCGGCGCATTTGGTGATGGGCGGCGCACCTGACACATGCTAGGCACGGCATGTGTAAAGGAGCCGTTTCATGACACCCAGTGCCCTGCCCCTGACCCGCGACCTTGTTCTGATTGGAGGCGGGCATACACATGCGCTGGTCTTGCGCATGTGGGGCATGAACCCGCTGCCCGGCGTTCGGGTGACCGTGATCAATTCCGGACCGACGGCGCCCTATTCGGGAATGCTGCCCGGCCATTTGGCGGGGCATTACACGCGCGACGAACTGGATATTGATCTAGTTAAACTGGCACGATTTGCAGGCGCGCGGGTGATCCTTGGCAAAGCCATTGTGATTGATCGCGATCGTCGCGAAGTGATTGTCCCGGGTCGGCCAGCAATCGGTTACGATGTGGCGTCAGTCGATGTTGGGATCAACACGGAAATGCCCGCGCTTGAGGGGTTCGCCAAACATGGGGTGCCTGCGAAACCGCTCGATACGTTTGCGGCACGCTGGGACGCCTTCCGAAATGGCGAAGGCCCCGCCAAGGTGGCCGTCATCGGCGGCGGGGTGGCCGGGGTCGAGATTGCCATGGCGTTTTCCCACGCCTTGCACGCGCGGGGCCGCGCCGCAGAAGTGACCCTGATAGACCGCAGCGCGATATTGGACGGGATGCGGGCCGGCACAATTACCAAACTGCGCGCGGCCATGTTGCGCTTGGGCGTTCGGGTGATGGAAAATACGCAGGTCGTCGCGGGTAACGGCCGAAGGCGTGCAATTGGCCGACGGGTTTGTTGCGGCACAGTTCGTGACGGGTGTCGCGGGTGCGCGCCCACATGACTGGGTGGCCGATGTCGATCTGGATCAGACGGACGGGTTTTTGAACGTGGACCCGTTTTTGCGCACATCTGACCCGGCGATTTTTGCCTGTGGGGACTGCGCCCATATGGTGGACACGCCACGCCCCAAGGCGGGGGTCTTTGCCGTGCGCCAAGCGCCAGTTTTGTTAGAGAACCTTCGGGCCGTGCTTAGCGGCGCGGATCAACTCAGGCCATACAAGCCGCAAAACGACTATCTCAAGCTGATTTCATTGGGCAAAAAATCCGCCTTGGCCGATCGGTTCGGGGTGGCTTTGTCTGGGCCACGCATGTGGCAGTGGAAAAACCATATTGATCAGACATTTATGGATCAATTCCGCAATCTGCCAAAAATGGCCACCCCGGCCCTGCCTCGCGGGCACGCAGCAGACATGGTTGAAACGCTAGGTCCCAAGCCAATGTGTGGCGGGTGTGGATCAAAGGTGGGACGTGGCGCATTGGGGCGGGCTTTGGCACAGGTCACCCCCCTGCCCCGTCCAGATGTCGAGACCGTGGCAGGGGACGATGCGGCGCTGTTGCGCATGGGCGGGATTGGCCAAGTCATCAGCACCGATCACTTGCGTGCCATGGTTCAGGACCCGGTTGTGATGACGCGGATCGCTGCGTTGCATGCGCTGGGGGATGTCTGGGCGATGGGGGCGGCACCGCAGGCTGCGCTTGCACAAATCATCCTGCCGCGCATGTCCGAAACACTGGCCGAACGGTCACTACGCGAGATCATGAAGACGGCAACTCAGGTGATGGGAGACGCAGGCGCCACGATTGTCGGCGGACACAGCACCCAAGGATCGGAACTGACCATCGGGTTCACGGTGACCGGTCTGTGCCAAACCCCGGTCACTCTGAAAGGCGCCCGCCCGGGTCAAGACATCGTGCTGACCAAACCGATTGGAAGCGGCGTTGTGATGGCCGCCGAAATGGCTGGGGACGCGCGCGGCGACTGGGTTGCGGCGGCACTGGCCCATATGACACGCGCCCAAGGTGATGCCTCGGCGGTGTTGCGCGACGCGACGGCGATGACAGATGTGACAGGATTTGGCCTTGCCGGGCATCTGGTGAACTTGTGCGAGGCGTCACAGGTTGGCGCAGAGCTGTGGCTGGATGCCGTTCCGTTGATGCCGGGTGCTCTGGAGTTGTCCGAACAAGGCATACGTTCAACCTTGTATCCCCAAAACCGCGAAATCCTGCCGTTTGTTCCAGAAACTCCGCGCAGCGCGCTGTTGTATGATCCGCAGACCGCAGGTGGCTTGTTGGCCAGTGTTGATGACGGGGCCGCGACCGTGCAGACACTATGTGAGTTGGGCCATGAGGCCGCCGTGATTGGCCGGATCACAGACAAGGATGGGTTGGTCGCGGTTCTTTAGGGTCCTGCCACTATGCATCGGCCAACGTCGTGGCGATCCGGTCGGCCAAAGCGTTCAGGGCGGACGTGTCCAGATCGGGCGTGTCAAAACGGTGCATGACTTTGGGTGTCACGGCCTGCATGGATTTGTCATAGGCCGGGTCATAGTGATCTGCTGCCAACGATGCACAAAGGGCGCGGCGGTCTCCGGCATCAATCAAACCGGTCCAGCGATCTACCATGGCGTGCCCACGATGATAGCGCAGCACGTCCAGCTTGGCCTTTAGCACCATGCTGTCGGACAGAATGTCGTCATACGCGGCATCCAGATACGCCGCCCGCGCAGCAAGTGGCGCGTTTAGTTCGATCCAAGGCGCGGCCTTCATCGCGTCCCACAGGCTGGGCGGCAGGTTCACCGCACCGATTTTGCTGCTTTCGGCCTCGACAATCACTGGGCGTGTCGGGTCCATACCATTCAGCGCCTTGGCAAGCTGGCTTTCGAACATCTTCTGGCTGGGCTGCCCACCCGGCATTCCGCCCAACAGCGACCCACGGTGCCGGGCCAGGCCTTCCAAGTCCAACACCTGCAACCCGCGATCCGCCAACAACGGCAAAATTGCCGTCTTGGCAGTGCCAGTATAGCCGCCCAACTGGATCAAGCTAAACGGAAGCGGTGTGTCATACAGCGCCTTTGTCACCAACCGTCGGTAACTGCGATACCCGCCCTCGACCACCTCTGAACGCCACCCAATTTCCCGAAGCAACCAGCCAAACGACCCGGACCGTTGTCCACCGCGCCAGCAGTACACCAAAGGCCGCCACGACCCGTCATGATGCGCCAGCGGCCCTTCAACATGGGCCGAGGCATTCCGAAACACCAAAGCCGCGCCAATTTTGCGCGCCTTAAAAGGGCTTTGCTGCTTGTAAATTGTGCCAACCTGCGCCCGCTCATCATCATTCAACACCGCCAGATTGATGGCACCGGGCACATGATCTTCGGCAAATTCAGATGGGCTACGCACGTCAATGACTGTGTCAAAGCCATGCGCGTAGAATTCGGAAAGGGAAGAAAAATGCAGGGACATACGACGCGGTTTACCCTGCGCGGCGTGGGCGCGAAAGGCCTGAGCCAATTTGTTTGGTCCGTTGGTAAAAAAGTGACTTTTTGCCACTGGACAAGGCGGGGTCCCACAGTTAAACCGCCCGCACCCGAAGGCTGATGCCTTCCCGTGCCCGGGTAGCTCAGGGGTAGAGCAGTGGATTGAAAATCCTCGTGTCGGTGGTTCGATTCCGCCCCCGGGCACCATTTTATTAACACAAATCAACGCGTTGACCAAAACCTCCGATGGTTAAGGTGATGTGAATGTCAACTCGGGTATCACTGGGGTATCAAGAGCGCATGGACGGTTAGTGCGCAGTCGCTCACTCTTCTGAGGATATCATGTCTAAAAGTTGCATGATTTCAATCACGGCAGGATCACTCGTTACAGTAACTCCTTCAGATGCAAATATGCGGTTTCTAACATTGGTAAACTCGCCACCCGCCAACGCATTCTCGAAGTGAGAGGCAACTACAAGATGGTGTGTGTGATGGGTTTCATGTCCACAATCACATTCTTCCGGGTGAGAGATATGTTTCCAAACCCCTTCTTCGCTTGGCATGTAGTAGACGCCGCGCGTAATACCGAACCCTGCTGGTCTTAGCCCATGTTGTTCTACGGCCAATTCAGTAAGTAGGATACTTCCGTCCTCTTGGCGCTCAAGATATATGCCTTTTGCAAACGATCCTCCTTGCGCATAGGGGTAGGCGACAAGTCCGTCCAATTCCACCGCTACCGAGATGACGTCAGTCAACAACTCCGTGATCTTGGGAAACTCCGTGAGACTCCCAGCTGTGCCGTGAAATAGGGTCTCTCCACTTAGGTAGAAATGGGTTTCAGAGAAGACTGAATCTTCAGGAAGAGTGTCGGCAATCCAAAATCTGCGATAAAAACAAACCGCTGGTCCGTTGCGTTTCATAGACCTCACGTTGTACTCGGGTAAACCAAGGCCTCTATCAAAAAAGTCGATGCCCACTTTTTCTTCATCAATATATCTCTTCACCCAGGGCACAGAGCTAAGTGCGGCCAAAAACGGATCGGAAGATGACGGGGGAAACAGGCCTTCTTGGGTCAGCGAGCTGCCTTGGGCCGAAAATTCCCTAAAGACACTAGTTGGTGCGAAAATCTTTGCGACAATACAGTCGTCGGGTAAGTTTCCATTCAATGGGCCAACCATGGGGAAGGCCGAGGCAACTTTGCACTGGAGAGTGTGATGCCATCTTTGGATCAAACGAACTCGCTAGCAGGCGATCAAAATCATTTGCTTGAAGTCTACGAAAACGAATTCGAAGTCGAATATCGGGGGGAGAGATATCTCGTCCGCGATAACGGCGCGGTTTTTCGATTTAACGAATACCGAAAGCGAGCCCGTCCGTTGGACAAAACTTGGGCTTTCGGACGCCAAAACCCGACAACCGGATACCAATATCTTGCAGGTGTCCCCGTTCACCGCATTGTTTGTTCTGCATTCAACGGAGAACCACCCACAGATCAGCACGTGGTGGATCACATCGATACCAACCGATCAAACAACCGACCGGAGAATCTACGGTGGCTGACGAGGTTGGAAAACGCTCTGCTGAATGAGATCACGGCGCGACGCATCGAACTGGTCTACGGTTCCATCGAAGCCTTCCTAGCTGATCCGTCAAAACTCCAAAGTGAGGCTACCTACCCAGACGTGTCGTGGATGCGAACTGTATCGAAGGACGAGGCCGCCAAAACAAAATCGCGCTTCGAGAAATGGGCAAAAAGCGGGTCGGTTCCCAGCGGTGGAGCGATTGGTGAGTGGCTATACGGCACGGCTGAACGAGCGGATTTCGAACCCGACCCAGAAGAGTACGAGTCTCTTACTCCATCAGTCATCCAAGTTCGTTGGCGTGTCCCAACAGAGTTTCCCGAATGCCCATCGGAAGTGAGCGACGATGCACTGGAGCACTATGCTGAGAACCTTGTCTTCGGAAAAGTGTTCGCACGGAATGACATTTATCAGAGCTTGGTTGTTCAACGGTCACTTGTCGCAGATGCCTTGATAGTCTTGACCCACAACCCTGGCCCCAACGCAATCAAAGACTGGGCTGTCGCTCAAATTTCGGTTCATGGCGAATTCTTCTACCATCGCAGTGAACACCAGTATTTCTCTTTGCAAGGCGCGCTAAAGACGTTTTGCGAGCTGACCAGGGATAGCTATGAAGATTGCATAGATGACTACTGCTGAGCCGAAAGGGAAAGGGTACTGATGACAACGGTTTGTTGCTACTGAAAGAACACGGGGGAAGCCCAATCGAAAATGTCACCCGGAGCATTGAAGTTTTCAAGGCGTTCCATGATTTCGCCTTCGAACTGGTCTCGCAGCGCCGGAATACGTTGCTCCCAAGGTTCTCGAACTCTTTTTAGAGTTTCAGCAAATGCACCAAAATGGTCAGTTCGTGCGCCCACCAACTCGGAGCAAATTGTCAAACCAAAGGCTGAAGCCACTCGGGGTTCAACGGGCCAAAGATGAGAAACAGCCGCTTGCGCTGGTGAGGCCAATGAAGGTGCGAGCCCCAATTTTTGTATCCCACCCAAGCCATCTGAAACGCCGCCATCACAAATGTTCAAACAAAGAAGGCGCCTCCCTTCCTTTTCTGGGTGGAGGTCAACTAGGTCGTCTACAGCGACAACCTCACCCTGATTTACGAGGATTTTTGACGAACCGAGTTGCCAGTGATCGAAAACTCCATGCCCAATTATATGAATGAAGTCATAGGCAGGATCGCGGTACATTGCCAAGAAGTCATCTCGACCATTCTCCCGCCCAAGATAGACATGTGCTTCGACACCGTGCCGTTGAAGAAAATCCGACGCCGAGGCCGCCTCCATTTCAGAATACCAATCATCACATGAAGCCCATATGGCTGCCCGCCGAATTGGGCGATCTGGAAGCGGTGTCCGTAGACTCGAACTCAAAGGCCGGCATTCATTCGTCTCCCGCGACAGCAGCGCCTGAAGCGGGTGAAGGTTGTGAGGAAAACATGTAAAAGCGGGCGATCCAGCCAGAGTCTCGGCTAAAACTGAAACATTGTAAAAGTCGAACAATGCTCCCTCGAATGCGCTTGCAAAATCTCTGTTTGGCTGCCCGGGACGCTCCGGTGCTGCATCAAGCTCTGGACCGGCTTGTACTGTTCGCGTTGTTCCCAATGCATTGTTGGTAGTTTCATTCATCGCTTCCACTACTTCGGTTTCGCCGGAAAATTTCCCCCGAAAACTGACCATTTCAGTGTCGTTCCCGAGAAACCCAACACCGGAAATAGCAGTGGGCAAAACGACACTGCACCCAGCAGAAGCCGTTTCAATTTCACCGGCATACCAAGCGGCGAGAATTTTTGCGAAGTCTGCCGCCCGATCATTGTCCAACGCGAATTTTGCCACCGGACTCAATAAGCTGGATCGTTGATCGAGAGAAATCAACCAGTCTGTGTAGGATGGGAAACTATTGCGAACTCCATCTGAGTTATTCTTTGGCGGCTTCAATCAAGCGCACTACGTTTTCATCCCAATCCCCCACGTTTTCGAATGAAGCGAAGTGGTACTGAAAGGGTTCGTGCTGAAGCAAAAAGTCGGCGTAATCACGTACTACGATCTTTGCCCACCTGTGGTGTGGATCTCCGACCAAGTCACAGCTCCGTGTTGAAAACGCTTTGGCGATCTGAGCTTTGTTTTCTCTGGGTAGTGCATCGATATCGTACAAGCATCTCAGAACGGTCGCGACGCCAACCGCGCTTTGATGTCCCACATCTCTAGAACACCTTGGCACCTGTGGTCGACACACGCACATGCAGGCCGTTTACTTTCTGGTCGCGGACCTCGTACCGTTTGGCGGTCGCCGGAGCCAGCGCGTCGAGTGATTTGGTTGTCAGCATTTGTTTCATGCAGACATCGTAAGACACCCAGAATCCGCGTGTCAGGGTATGGTTTGGCGAGCATTGGAATTTCCTGAGATGGCTCTTGACTGTTTGGCACAGCCTGCAATTTTAGCGTGAAAGACTAGCTGGGTGAGGAATGACGAGTATTAGACAGAGGGCACTTTTTGTCCCGCAAAAGCACTTTGAGAAACTGCCTTCCGACGAGGAAGGTGGCGTCACTAACTTCATCCATCGCACAGATGACCCTGCAGAAAAGTGGATAGAAGAAACAACCGCGAAAATCGGTGATTGGAAAAACCTGTCACGAAGCATCTACTTGCGTTGGGCCATCACCATCAACGCGATGTGCATCGCTGAGGACCACTACAGTGCCCTGCCAGATGAGAAGGCCCTTCAGACCGTCACTATGAGGAGTGTTTACGGCAAAGCTGTTCACGTACCTCTAGCCGTTTGGTCCGGTAAACAAGCTGCTTCTCATTATCAGCAGTCTACAGAGCTGGTTGCTGCGTATGGCGTCGCGGATATGGTTGGTTCAATTGAAGACATCGTCTTTGAGGCTTTCGAAATTTACCTGCGTCACAACCCCAAAATTTTCACCAAGGGGCCAGAAAACAAACCAATGCGAAAGCTGTTCCGTGACCGAGAAAATAACCCTGAGGCATGGGAAACAGCTTGGGAGGAAAGGTATAAGAACTGGCGCAGAAACAAGATTTACAATGGCCTTTTTTCGGTGATGGAACACTACTGGAAAGAGGCTTCATTGCTTCGCCCCAGCACGTACAAACACACTGATGTGAGCGATTGGTGTGCCACGGTAAAGATGTTCTCGGAGCTACGTAATCTGATTGTGCACAGCGCGCCAAGCGTGTCGCCAGAACTAGCGGATTACTGCTCCATACCAACGGCAATGACGTCCGATTTCAAAGAGGGCGAACCCCTGCAAGTCAAGTTGCACCACCTCCAATCCATCGAGTGCTTTCTGGACCAATACCTCAGCGCCTTGAACATTTCCTTGTTGGAAAAGGCGAAGGGACCAATTGATGCGTGGATCAACCCCAAGAAATGATCGCCATTCAGCGCAATGTTGGGCGCTCAACGGAAACAGATAGTACCCAATAGTCTCCGAGCGAATCAATGGATTGCGATATCGGGCAGGTTTGAGAGAGAGAAATGTTACACGAAGCAAACGAGAAAGAAGCTAAGCTTGTTGACGAAATATCAAGCCACATCCGAAGCGAGTTCAGCCTTGTTAGAGTAACTCACACTATGGTCGTGAAGTCCACGATTGATGCCAATCAGCATATCTCCTGGCTGTTTAGTGAAGGGGGTCTTTTCGATTACTCAAAAGCCGTCGATGGTGAAAAGTACTACTTAGAATCTGAAATTCTTTCTGCTGAAGGCTGGGTTAAGAGAAAGACTAGCTTTTACAGACCCAAAGCCAAGCCGGGGAAACCCGGGGATCCGCGCTTCTGGCCTTCCCTGTTTGGAAACGTCGTGAGCGAGGGCGATCTAGTTTACCTTACAGTGGTGAACACTTCGCTGATCATTATTCCTTTACGCCGTGAATTATTGGCTTCTGTCGACTTGGGTTCGAAATTTGGATCACAGACAAAGCCCTCAGAGCGCCTCGATGAGGTGATCGCGAAGCTGAGGTCGCTACACGGAAAATGGATAAAAAGCTGCTCTCCGCACAAAACGAATCCAAAAGATGTTGGCGACACACTCGAAGCAGAGTTTGGATTGCCGATAAACAACCTCGGGTCGGCAGATTATCATGGTATCGAGTTGAAAACCAAGAGAAAGAAATCAAAGACAGCAGACACATTGTTCAGCCAAGTGCCCAACCCCGATGTTAGCCCCTGCAAAACGGCAAAAGATGTGATCCTTAGCTATGGCTATGAAAGTCGCCACCCGAAAAGGGTTGGGTTCAAAGACTTATTCGTGACGGTTTCCAACAAACCGAATCCACAAGGGCTTTACCTTTCCGTGAACTCAAGCGACCAGCTAGTCGAAATGAGATCAATTGGGAAAGCGGCTCGGTGTCTTGAAGATCACTTGGTCGCCGCTTGGGACTTTGAGCTATTGGAAAAGCGGCTTCTTGAAAAGCACCCCACGACAGCGTGGATTATCGCTGATGAGCAAAAAATCTCTGGAGAATTACACTTTAGATATGAGCAATTGGAAATATCTCAAAGGCCGTTGTTCTCTCAGTTTTTGTTCCTAATCGAGCGGGGAATTTTAGTTTTTGACTGGCGCGGAGGCTACCACCCGACTGAGAGTAGACGCGTCGACAAAGGGCACCCATTTAGGTTGAAAGGGGCGAAAAATCGCAAACTGCTATTTGGTAGTTTGCAACCTGTCGATTTAACCATTTAGCTCCTTTTCCGGAAAAATCGACTAAGTAGCCCCGTCGATAATCTTGCGGAAATGCTCCCCTACGGCCTCGGCCAATCTAACTGGTACCGCGTTGCCGATCTGCGTGTATTTCGGGACTTCACGGTCGAACAAGCCTTCACGCGGGTTGCCTGCACGTCTTAGGCCACCCGTGGTTCGCTTGCCTGCGAATTGGTACCAATCAGGGAACAATTGAAGGCGTGCCCACTCGCGAACAGTCAGGGCGCGTGGCTGGCTGAAATGCACGTAGTCATCGGCAAGCGACGTCGCCGTGATGTTGGGTTCGGTGTTGCCCCAACGTGCCCGAAGAACGCGCTGAGAAAACTTCTTGGTTTTGAACTGGTCTGGGATCTCACCGTTGTTGTCCAGCATGTGCTGGAACTTGGCGACGATGTTCGGCTTGTGCTTGCTGTATTCTTGTTCGGTCAAGGGCACGGTCTTGCTGTGGAACCAGTGGGGTGCCGTACGAAGCCGTCTTTGTATATCGTTCTTTGGCTTCGATGGATATTTGTCCGTCGTGAATGGCCCTTTCGCGAAATCGCCACTGCGCAGGATATCAGCAACACCGTCATCGATCAGGTCGCCCAGAAGGTCGATAAGGTCTGGAAAGCCCCCCGTGGGTTGGGGAAGGAAGCCACATTTCACGGCATCTTCCTTGTGAGCCTGAGGCTCCAGCCATTCACAAGAATCCAAGATGTCGTCACGAATACCGACAAGTAGAACGCGAGGTCGGTTCTGCGGCACGCCGTAGTCTTTTGCCTTCACCAGCGAATAACGAACGGTGTAGCCGGGGATCGAACGAAATTCGGATAGCACGTCTGGGAAGATCTGGTCATCGCCACCACGCGTCCACTTCGCGTTCAGGAGACCCCGCACGTTCTCGAAAAGGAAGATTCGCGGTCGTAGCTTTCGAATGACATGCGCCATGCGAACAAACAGGTGGTTAGACGGCAGGTCAGCCTTGTCCACATCGTATGAACGCCTGATGCCGATGCCGGAGTAGCCTTGGCAAGGAGGCCCTCCTGCGAGAACGTCCAAGTTGGAGCCAGCGCCAGATGCTGTGTTCGCGCCCAAATCGAATTGCAGGCCCAACTCTGGGATGTTCCTGAGGTCAGACACCAACTGCTCAAGCCTCGAACCACGTAAGTCGTTGGCATCGTTGCACCGAAGGTCCTCGTTCGCCGAGAAGTGCAGCCCCCCCAACGAGTGATGGCGGTTCCTTAAGTACGTGGCCATCGCGTCAGGGTTCAGTTCGTTCACAAACACTGGCACGAAGTCCGCGTTCTCCATTCCCATGGATAAGCCACCACAGCCAGCGAACATGTCGACCATGTACATGGGGCGACGGTTGGAGCCGGCTTGTTCTTCGGTAAGAGGGTCGATATCGACAACTTTGCTCACGGCTTCAAGCATATCCAAGAAATGTAGCTGTTTCGGGCGTTGATGTAGCATATCTAGTTCAAGACAGTTTGTGAACGACTAAACCTGCCTGATCTTGACGTGTTATACCTAATTTACGGTTAAGCTGCGTGGCAACAGGAAAATGAAACAAAAAAGGAACATCGAAGCGCTCGAAGGGCACAAACCACCTCCTGTGGTATCCAGTGGCGAGAGGCGGAAGTTGACCTTACTGAGGAAAATGCTGTTGGAGTGGTACACCATCAACGGAGCGACTTTTCAGTGGAGACGCCCAGAAGCATCTGATTACGAACGCATCTGCGTGGAGGTGCTTCTACAGCGAACACGGCGAGAAACCGTATCGGCAATCTACGAGGAGTTCTTTTCTCGGCTCCCAACATGGGAAAGCATCGCTGACTGCCCAGAGGACGAGCTGGGGCAATTCTTGAAACCACTGGGCCTTTGGAGGCGAAGGGCTGTATCCCTCAAGGCGCTTGCGAGTTACGCCTCAAGCATGGGTGGCCAATTTCCATCGACCACGGGGGAATTGAAAGACGTGCCTGCCGTGGGGCAGTACGTGGGCAACGCGATACAGCTCTTTCAACATGGCCAAGCGCGACCACTGGTCGACGCCAACATGGCGAGGGTTATAGAGCGCGTTTTGCGGCCCAGAAAGCTGGCTGATATCCGGTACGATCCTTGACTGCAATCTGCTGCGAATTGGTTGGTCAAAGACCATCAGATTGAAATCAACTGGGCTACACTGGACTTCGCTTCGTCGGTTTGTCGTTCTAACAACCCGAGATGTGGAGATTGCGTCGTGCGCACTAGGTGTGCCTATGCGCGAGGCAAGAGGCCAAGAACTAAGGGCCTACAAACCTAATTTGCACTATGAAACCGCCTCTGGGTGCACGATGGGTGCTGAAAGTGTCGAGCTAGAATGAAATGGCTTGATAGACGGCGGATAGCTCTGGCATCCGTAAGCCATTCAACAGAAATGGTTTTCGCGATGGATTGAACCAGCCTGCTAGAGTCTGAATGGAAACCTGGGAAAATTGAAAATCCTCGTGTCGGTGGTTCGATTCCGCCCCCGGGCACCATTTATCCCAAGCGGATATATGCAATCTCCCTTAAAAATATATGTATAGCAGAGTTTCCCGTGTCGATGAACTCGGAATTGCTACAGTATTTGCTACGGGAATTGCTACAGTAAATGAGTTTTGCAGCTTGGGACCTCTTAATTTAGCCCGCAAAACAAAGGCAATATTCTACTTGGATGGTTTGTTCATCTGGGAAGGGCCATCACCAGATCCACGGCCTGCAGTGTACACTGGGCAACCCCTTTCGCCTAAGGCTTGCGAAAGTAGGTGTTGTTCGCGTGGCGAGTAATGGTATCGAACGGCACACTTGGTGATCTCTAATCTATTGTTAACCCGGGGCTTTGTTGCACAAAGCATTTACCGGGGCATACTCACACTCGAAGGCAAGGGACCAAACATCTTGCAAATGAATAAAGCACAGATTCGGGAACTGCCGACCTATTAGATCCCTCTGCCTGATCGATGATACTCGGTTCCGCTGCGCTTCGAGCCCGCATTCATCTGGATGATATAGGGCCTTACAGCGGCATTGAGAAATGCCCCAAAATAATTTTCAAAGCTTTCAACGCAAAGATATTGGGGAGTTTTTGCGTCTTTGCGGGGAATTTTTGCGTCGCACCGGGGAGTTTCTGCGTCTTTGTGGGGAGTTTCTGCGTCGCAACAGGGAATTTCTGCGTCGCGCCCTCAGTAAGATCATGATTTCAAATACCTATTCAGCCCTCAAATCAAAAATAATCATGAATCCATTAGAAAGAGGAGGCACAATAAAATTGTGCACGCCATTTTGGCTTTCCGCAAAAAGACTTCATATACCTTCTGTGTTCAGCAGATGCATCCGCCAGGCGGGACTCTGGGTTGAAGAATTGCGGCGCGCAGTAATGTGACAACTCGGGATCCTGCTTGAAAACACAAACGTCGCTTTTGCGACCATGCGAGTGCTTTTTCCCTTTCGGGGCGAAGCAAGTTCTGGGCCTCGTGCCTCATAACGTGGCGAAGTCGAACCGGCCGGAGGCTTTCGGGGGAAACAAGCGTTCAGGGCGCGCACTGAATGCAGGTTTTCCCCGGCCACATCTATGAATTCACTTGGCTACTCTGCCACGACCAATCTTTTTGAAGATCAGCAACATGCAACAACACGAGCATCGAATTATGTCGGACATCGAATTGGCAACTATCGCCAAAGGGGGTCTCTCTTCCCAGTTACAGACAATTTTGAATTTTTGTCTGTAACCATGCTCTCTGCTCTCCCTATGGCTCAGCTCATGAGGGTCGTGATACAAGCTTTGCTTGCTGAGGGTCATACACAAACTGCGTTATCGTTCCGTCCTTGATTTTCTGAACGGCCTCATCGATTGCGAAGAGTGGCACCAGGAACCACTCGCGTGGCACCACAGGGCGTCCGAAACGGTCTTCAATTTGGATGTCGAGCCGTGCGCTGTCAAATATCCGGTGGATCAGGTTTTCGAGCCTGGTTTGGTTGATGTTGTAAAGCTCGTATGTTGCCACGATGTCGACCGGTGCCATCAAGAATGTTGGCTGCAAATGTGCTCCCGCGACCCGTTTTTCGACGCTCATTGTCGTAACACCAATCTTGTGCACTAAATCGGGGTTCGCAGCGACTGTCGGATTGTCTGACCTACTGCGCAGCACATAGATTACCCCGGTCGTATCGTCCCCCTCCTCAGGGGCGTCAGAGAACAGGGGGCCAGCCAGAGGCTCTGTGATGCGCCGGCCTGCTTCATCGCTGTTCAACGCCCGTTGCAAAGATCGCATGAGCATTTTGCTTTCGGTGCCATTGTCAAAGACAACCCGGAGCCGGGCATCTGTTCGACCTTGGTCCGTGAGGGTCACCTCGCCCATTTCGGCGACGTAAGCTTTCTGCCCGTGGACAATGAAGAACCGTCCAGGCTCAATTTCAGCTTTCAACTCGAATGGACGGGTCTCCCTTTGACCACTATCCAATTCACGCTGAACCTTTTCGAACAAAGGCTGGAACTCATCGAAATCCTTGCATATCTCCCGATTTGCAACATTCTCTGCAGCCTTCTTCTCTGCTGCGGATCGAACATGTTTCAGTTCGGTTATCGGAGATGGTGCGATGTCCACACCGAGTTCCGCGAGCAGGGCGTCGTCATCCAGATCGTCGCTTTGGTCTATAGCAGGCGGCGCGCTTAGCAGCCCTTGATGATCAAGAGGTTCGAGGAGATCACGTGCTTCCGACAATTCGCGTAGGCGGTCTAACCTGACTGCATATAGTCGCTCGAAGATATCGCCACCTGGTGAATGCCCAGGCATGCGCTCATGATCCGCGACAAACTTTTGGATATCCTCGAACCCCGCGATGATGCGCTCTTCACGCGGCGTTCTTTTGACCTGCTTCTTCTGCTCGATCTCAACGCCGAGCTCAGCAAGAAGCGCATCATCGTCATCTGTGAAATCACTGGGCATTCATCGCCTCCTGCTTCATCCGCGCCAGAAATGCGACACCTTCAGCCATCTTCTTTTCCCAAGCATCCGAAGAGGTCAAGGACGGCAAAGCGCCCCGCTCTTGCTTGAACTTCAAGGCCCGCTTGGCAAGGTCACGCGCCTCCTCAGGGGTAAGCTTGATCTTCTTGGCCTCAATGACAGCAGCGACCTGTTTGAGGCTATCCTCACTCATGGTCTTAGCCAGGATCGCATAGGCCTCGCTGAAGGGGTTGATCCGATCGATGAGGTCGATATCCAGATCGCGGACATTCATTGCGAACTGCCGGACCCCAGTCACAAAGGCCGTGTTGGCCTGCGCTTCTGTGTCATCACCCAGCAGGGTCTTCTTGGCTTGTTGCGTGAAATTCAGCGCCGCGACAGCATGTTGCCGCACGGCCTCTTGATCCTCCGCATCAAGTTCGGGGAATTTGGATTGCACGATTTTGCCCATCCGGACTTGGGTCAGTTCTTCCGGTACAAGCTCTTCATCAAACAGCCCACGCTCAATGGTGGTTTTATCCTGAACAAAGGCCGTGATGACTTCGTTTAGATCATTCTCACAGATTCTGCTCGCCTCCGGGCTCTTGGGCTGCGTCAGGCCCTTGATCTCGATCTGGAACTTGCCGCTGTCCTCATTGAAACCGACATTGCACTTTTCCGGATCGAAGCCCCCCTCACCATAGTCAAAACCCTCCTGCGCCGTATTGGTGGCGACCTTGGGCTTGAACTCGAATTTCGGCGTGAGGACCTGTTCCATCAACAGGCTGGCGGCGATGGCCTTGAGGGTATCGTTCACAGCCTCCTTGACGGCTTCCTCAGAGGCATCAGGCTCCGCGATGAGGTTGGTGAAGCGGGAGTGGGTCTTGCCCTTGGCATCCCGTGTTGCACGTCCGATGATCTGCACGATCTCGGTCAGACTGGAGCGGTAGCCGACCGTCAGCGCG
>CANNZV010005757.1:279-23748 GCA_947561585.1 Caprella mutica | reverse complement strand
CTGGCGCAATTTCTCCTTAATCAATCTCTGTTTGAGAAAGTGTACCTACAGTTAGCTCGATATATTATTTTATCCTGGATCTATTCTTTCCTTGAGAGATTGATGGAGTCCTGGCAAAGACCTGATTACAAACTGAGCTGTTGCACCGATTCATTGTGAAGGAAAATACTACATGGTGGAGCACTAGAAGATAGAGAAGGGAATATAATTATCTTTCTTAAGCTCTGATATTATTTCAATAACTTATTTTAATACCTAATTATAAAATGAGATGTTGCGACGATTCACTGAGAAGGAAAATATTCCATGGTGACGCCATATAAGATAATGAATGGGTAGTTAATTCTTCTTTTGTAGCTCAAATAAAACTTCAAATAACTTCTTTTAACACCTAATTACAGAATGGGCTGTTCCCACGATTCATTGTAGAGGAATTTAAGATGGGATCCAGGATCCAGTTTTGCTTTTACCTAAAAAGAAAAATATGGGTTGATAGGATACAGAGAAGTGATTTTCAAATTCAAATGTCTTTAAAATATTTCTGAATCAACTCTAGTGAATTGAGAAAAGTTGAATTTTTTGGCGGGCATATTAAATTTCAACTCAATTGATAGTCTAAAATCTGTTATTGATATTTATTCACAGAAAGATGACTTCCTTTACATCTTTCTTTAGCTTGAGCTATGTAACCATTTAATAATTCTAAAATGATTTATCAACACTAATATAATATGACAGCATTCATAATTCAATGAGGTCGTTTGATATCACACACATTTAATGGCCTAGTAATTTGCTTGAGAAGATTTGCTATTTGGGCGGGTGTTGCCAGTAGTTATTCATCTCAACAAAAAAGTCTTTTTAACATGAAAAAGCTGATGACATATTAAAGGAGTTCTGTGATTCCTAGTCGTAAATTGCAGTTTCTTTCTGTGTCGGGACTGTGGCGGCATAAATTACCTCTTTTTGTGATGTTGCGAATTCCTCAACGGATCCATCAGATATCGCAGTCATTGCAGCAGATATGATTTATCCTTTGGAATCTCCTTGACACTTTTTTTTGACTGCGAAAAAACATACGCAGATGACCCTTGTTAGGAATTTAGGCAGTAGAATTAACATGTGAAATAGACTCTGGATAAATTGTGGGCCTCGTAGATCTACCTAACTTATTATAAGGATATTGATATTTATTGATGAATAAAAGAAATAAAGATGAAGCCCTTATATAATTTCCCTTTTATTAATCTTGGCAAAATCTTATTATGTTATCCACTGCGCATATAAATCCCCTCCTAGCAATTTGTTTATTGTATTAGTCAATAAGGATAATGTTTGTTATTATTTTGTTGCAAACCGTATGAAATTCGATAGCGTATATTTAATATTATAAGCTTAGGTCGAAAACGCATTGTTTGTTTGTTTAAAATCAAAACAATTCGAGAGGGTAAAATCTTTTTCTTCAGCGTCAGATTAGTGTTTTAAACACACAGAGTATTTAAAACTTCGAAAGCATATGCAAAATAAATACTGAACGAGATTTTAGTCGGATTGCAGAATAATGATCCTAGACCTTAGTTCCATATTATGTAAACTTATCCCTTTGTTGCATATTGGTATGTAGAGTGTCATTTTATTTCATCTTGTAATTGGGTAACTACTTAACTATCGTATGAACACAGTTACCAGGAAAATGGTTTTGATGTAAGACATTAGCTAATTTCTATGTTGAAAATTTTGTTAAACCTATTATGATACTGGTAAACAGCCATTTCTATTAACTTTAAGAAATCGGTAATTGATTGACATAACTTATAATACTGTATTTTCAATTTTTGTTTTATTTGTATATTTTGTTTCTAAGCATGAAATTCCATGTGGACATGATATAGATTTTTTTTTTGACAAATTCTCCCATATATCGAATGCTCATAATCTCTAATATTCAAATTGTCTCTAATATGAACAATTATTCAGTTTTATTCCGGGTTGGGAAATTGTGTGAGAATTAGAGCCTTCATATAACTAAGAAAATTTTGAAACTTTTGAAAAATTGTTGCTTATTCAACTTTTTTCGATAAAGATGCTTCAAGAAATGATCAACTAGCTTGAATATATTGATTTATGTTATTCTGTGAACCGATGTATTTTCTACACATTTGTTCTAGTTAGATAATTTCCGATATAACATGCAATATTTGAAAACTTTATTCGTATTTTCAAAGAACAGTACCCTGGAGAGAAAAAAAAAATGATGAGGAAGTAAACGGGTTGTACTTACCGCAGACTTTATTGCTTTATTCCAATTTTTCTGAAGAATGGTACAAAATTCACTTTTACAGATTTCCGTAATAATTTTTGCTAATATCTAATAGATTATACAACAATCTCAAAAAAGATTACATGCTAGCGCCATATCACGTGTAAATTATGTCTTATATTTAAACGTAAAACAAGAATATGCATTTTTGCATATTTCGAAACTGAGTTGAAAATGAAGGGTAAGGTCCATGATATCGAACGGTTTCATATTCTCGATATTCTAAAGAAAAAATAAATGCAATAATTATTATTCAACCTTAATATATTTGGTACATTACAATTATTATTGAAAATATTCGAATGCCTCTACATATAACGACCGCCATCATTAGTGGAGGACATTAGAAAAACAACATAATTATTATTTTTGAATTTATTCAGTATAATCACTTTCTAGCAATAAAAAGCGTACAAATAAATCTAGATTAGGAACCACTCAATTTTCTTCACAAAGGACATTAAACTGAATAAAAAAATATATGATTTTTATCTAACATGTTTTTTCTTAGAATGGTTATATCTATCTAGGACTAACAAAAAATAGTTTTGGTCTGATGCATTTCTCGATCGTTTTAAGGATTAATTTCGAAAATTGGAACCGTATGATAACTTAAAAGCTTTCCCAAATCAACTTTAATCCCAAATTCGATCATTTCAGAAAAAATTCTATCATATAAGAAAATTCGATCACATGAGATCAAATAAGAAAAAAAGATCATATCAGAATAAATCAATCATAGAAGCCAAAAAAAAAAACGAATTATAAGCTCACCCTAATCAATTTCAATCCCCAGTACGCACATCAAACAGTAGAGTCACAGTGAAGATAAGCATTGATTAAAGATAATCATTGATTGACTGCTGCTAAACCTCTTAATTAAGCTGTTGAAGGAAGTTGAAGAGGTTTCAAGAGGATTAGAAGTCATGATACCAAACCATCGTAGAACACTTGAGAGGGAATATACAATAATGAGCAGCAAATGTGAAGAGAATTAGCCACTTATGATGTGCCTACTTATAGGCAAATAGAGAGAGTATCTACTTATAGTGAAATGGATACGGTATTCTTTTATATTTTGGAGTATACGTTACCCACTTATATTGTAGTGGATACAATTACTCACCACTTAACTAAGTTTTTCCCAACTATTTACTATTTCAATATAATAAAATATAACTGATTATTTAACGTATTAAACTACAAAATAATATGTTGTTATGAAATCGTATTTCGAAAACAATTAGCAAAGTTTTTTTCAAACTCTGTACGATTTCAATATAATAAGATATGGCTGATAGATTACTCAGTATAATTCCACTTTAGATTGATTGGATCCGCCATCGATTTCTCATTTGTGCTAATTACTCAAATTAATTCTACTTCACTTATCTGGCTTTCGTCCGTCTGAAGAGAACGATTGGGTCGGATCTCTTCACTCGATTGTAGCCCTGGTACGCTTGATTGTAGCCCTGATACGCTCAATTTTAGCCCTGACACTCTCCATTGTAGCCCTGATATGCTCGATTGTAGCCCTGATACGCTCGATTGTAGCCCTGTTACACTCAGTTGTAGCCCTGATATGCTCTATTGTAGCCCTGATACGCTCGATTGTAGCCCTGATATGCTCGATTTTAACCCTGGCACTCTCCATTGTAGTCCTGATATGCTCGATTGTAGCCCTGATACGCTCGATTGTAGCCCTGTTACACTCGATTGTAGCCCTGATACGCTCGATTGTAGCCCTGTTACACTCGATTGTAGCCCTGATACACCTTTCCAATGTTCCAACCTACTCCCTCCAATCAGAGGAAATATTGTTCATAAATTTCCACGCTAATTTACAGCTTCTAATTTTAAAAAGGCTGCCAATTTTATGTCGGGCTTTAAATTAGAACTTTGAAAGTACCTAATTACATTCTTAATTTTTACATCTTTTTATAATTCTAGATATATTTCATATCCAAGGTAGCAATATATATCGGGGCAATATTGTAACAATATTGTGACAATATTGGTTACGTTTAGACAATCCTGTCTCAATATTTTTGCAATATTGGGAACAATATTTACTAAATAGACTAAAATTGAAGAGCCCGAATTGATTATTGAACAATTACTTTGTTCAATCTAAGCCATTTTGTTCCACTGCTCTGTTTAGTTTTGTTGAGAATATATCAATACTTCTTAATACAGTGAGTAGCTTTCCTGCCTCCATGTGCTAACAATGGCATTGTAGTTCGAGACCTGCTCGTAATCCCGGATTATCCGGTGCCCGTTCACTTTGTTCGTATGTGTTCAACCGAACCAAATTGTGTGTGAAGAAGAAGATGATATTGACCGGTAAGTTGCTAGTTACCAGACAGCTCCACATTTTGAACATATGCGAAAAAATTATATTATGATTATTATATTCTATTTTTTTATGTGATTAAAGAAAATATGGAAACATATGATAATTAGAAGCTTTCACATTTGAATTTGAATTTTTTTCATTTATCATATAATAGTTGTAATAATTATTCACTATATGTGTAATAGTCACAAAAAATATCTATCACATAATAGTTGTAATAATTATTTATTAAAAAAATTATATTAATTATATATCACAGAATAGTTAACATAATAATTATTATAGTATGAGTTTGATGCCAATTTAATTCAGTTGAGGAATAATGAAAAGCAAACCTCATACGATTATCATAATTTATATTTACTTCATAAATTCACTCTACATTTAAGAGATATGCACAAGATTTACAGTTAAACTTAATACCATTTACAAAATTAACAATTAACATGAATAATATATACTACATTAAATATTTCAATGCTATAATATCTGCAATCACTAATTCACTCATTTTATATGATATAATTTTTAATTGTTTTTAGTGATATTTTATACAGGCGATTATTATTTAAATAATATTGTTCCCATTTGTGAAATTGAAATGATTTCACTGTTAATTCATGGACCACGAATAGACAGGATGGACCACGAATATAGTATCCGTTATACCTGCAGGTATCGTGGATACCAAATTGGTAAAAACTATATATTTTACCCTTTAATTAGTATCCACGATGTATGTAGGTATCATGGATACCAATTTGGTAAAAACTATATATATTACCCTTTAATTGGTATCCATGATGCATGTAGGTATCATGGATACCAAATTGGTAGAAACATCATATTTTACTTTATAATTTGGTATCCCTGAAACGTGCAGGCATCATGGATACCAATTCTGAAAAGTTAAGATATCATATTAAAGAATTTAGGTTTTTCTTTTTCATCCGTATTATTTTCTTTCAGTTCTCTTATAATAACAGTTTGAAGTTTTAATGTAATCAGATATTAACGAATAATTTCTTTTTAATTTGTTGAATGATTGACTTTTATTGACATTATAAATTCAATAGCTTCTATAATTGATAGGTATATATTATTAATAGCGATTTAATTGGAATTCGAATATTCAAAAATTATCAAATAAAAGGAAAAATTATTGGTTAGATTAAACACGATCGGTATTCGAAATTTACCAAAATTACACAACATATTTACATTCTATAATGATAAATATTTATTTACATATACACCATATTCACTAGTAAATACCAAGTAATTAACCTTTATTTACATAATGACTTAATAGTATTACTATCCCAAAATATTATTTACATTTCAACCTCCACATTTTAGGTAAATAATTATTTACAAGTAATTTCTATATGATGAAATTATAGGTAATAAATAAAATTTATTTGTACATTATATGGTATCATCTCAGTTGATAAACAATATACATTTTGAAATTGAATGCCTTCATAATTTAATGTTGAATAGATTTATAAAGTATAATTTTTGTTTGAGAAAGTGGGAAAGGCTTTCAGACTGTAAAAAAAAAAATAGGACAAAATTTTATTAGAAACAAATTTTGTTTTTGGAAAAAAATAGAGACATTTGATTGAATAAAATCTTTCGATATTTTTTAGAATCGTTATCAATACTACAGAACTGTTCGATAACAATTTGAAGGGCAAAACTGTCTAAATTAGGATGTAGATGTACTGTATATATATTACCCATATTTTTTATTTATATTGCAATGTCTAGGAGTGATATTTAGGAAACCAAAATTTGAAAAAATATAATTCTCGAAAAAAGTACTTTACTCTTCCCTAGCACCAAGTTTCCATACCTATATATTGTAAGGAAAGGTATTCCCAATTATCGGAAAATGCAAATTTAATAGTTAGGTCCATTTAATTTGCTAAACAAACAGTATAGCCTATTTTAAATTATTATACCAGCAATATTGGGTCATTGTTTAATTTAACCAATCAAATTTCAATCATTATGAACATCAATCATTTTCATTTTTCAATTGAATTGCCATGAAAAATGATTTTCACATATAAAATATTCGTTTACGATCCATGTATTTGTTTAAAATCAGGAAATACATATGAAATTGTCTAAAAAGCTTCCAGAATTAAATGGACTATAAAATTGAAATGAATATTAAATAATTCTAGTATACGTAACTTTGATTTATAAATTAATTAAACTGTTGCCAGGTAACGTTTCGTCAGCCAAATTGATATTAATGACCAAATATTTAATAAAAAATATTGCTCAATGATGACGAGATCACGGAGGAAGAATTAATTCCTGAATATACAAACTTAATAGTTTCATATCAACTTCGATACAATATTATTTGGTTCAAATCTTTATTATTTACATTGAATAAATTATTCCAGAGTATAAATGTAAACTTGAATATTTTTGTTGTGATTTGCTGGTGATGGTAGAAAATTGACTATCTTTTTGCTTGTGATGGTGGTGAATTAACTATATTTTTGTTGATGTAGTAAATTATTACAGGTAGCAATGATTCTCGTGCCAATGTTGTCCCAATATTGCCAATGTTGTCCCAATATTGCCAATGTTGTCCCAATATTGGTCCAAGAAGCATTTCTACCTGTCGAATATCTTTTTGCTGATTATGGTACTAAGTTGACTATCTTTTTGCCGATGTGAATTGACTATCTAAGGTTCATAACTGGTGTAATGAGAGCCAGTAAAGTAAGTTGCAGTACAGACTGGCAGTTTGTTGAAGTTCCTTCTCCACCTTGCATAGCTGCTGGATGTTCACCTGGTTGAAAGAAAAAAACTTTTTTAGATAATCAACTTAAGAGAAATGGGCCTACGTTGCCTTGCATAATTTTTCCGAATTCATCTAATAAATAATTTGATAAATAAAATTTGTCGGAACAAATCGCAATAATTAACTTTTATAAAATAACTTGAATGATTATAGTCGAACTCCTTGCTTAAAAAATGCACCATTTTATTTACTAGAGTATCAAAAATAATTATGCAGTGTACTTTTTTCAATTTCAGGTGAATTTTATGACAATTTTACCCCTAATAATCAAGCTGTAAAACAAATATAAGTTTTGATAGTAATACAATGCCAAGGTCTAATTGTGTAATGCCTAACTGTAATACAAAGTCAAGGCTTATGTATAATATAAATTGGCGGTTTAACTATAAAACAAATACAAATACTTTCAAGTTCCACTACAAATTCAAGGCCAATCCAATTTATACGGTAGCTGTAATAAAAAGTAAATATTGTCATTGGCTTCAGTATTCACATGTAAGACTCCATATTTCGACTGCTGTAATATGATGGAAATGCTGTAAAATAAACATCTCCGACTCTTGCTCTTCAAAGCTTCAAGTAAACTCAATATATATTTATATATCATATATAATACACATACTCCCAATTTAATATTATATACCGTCTGTATTATCTGAACAAATACTCTCAGAAGTCTTGAGGGAAAACATTTTGCTTCAATATAACTCGAGAGACGAAATGTGTTTGCATTGGAAGTCAGATTTGGGTTGTAACATTGTGTCTGAGATCAACATTATGAATATCAAATGAGATTTGGTAGACTGAAAATCTTCTTCCTTGAGCTACAAACCTCGTGAAAATATTGTCAAGAACACCACCTCAGTCGCATCTAATATATTCATGATCATTTCAGAATTCCTATTGACACCGTTTGCTATTGTTATCATTGTTGTTGATGGAGACAGAATAGATCAGTTTGCTATAGTTCGCATTGACAATTTCGATTGTCGACAATGAATTAAATTCTAATTTAATTCCTTCATTTGTTTCCAGCATCCTTACGATCTTGTGTTAATAGTATTGGCTAGGGACATCAAAGCATCAGAATAATTGCTCCATCATTAATTTCAGCCTAGAAAGATCACAAAAATGTATATATAGCATTAAAGACGCAGGTGGTCTCCATTGGCTCGCTCGTAATTTTATAAGTACAAGCTCCTTTATTTTTTTCTAATTTCAGACTAAATAAGGGTTGTGTTCTAAATATTCCAATCACATTTCATTCTTTACTCTGATTGCATAAATTCACACTATGATGTCTACTAATACTCGTTGTAGCGCATCTTAGATTTTCATCTTTCCTAGAAGGGCCGTAGTTTGTATGTTCTGCAGAATAACAGGAACTGGACGAAAATAATCTTAGATTGCTTTGACTGACATTAGATAATAATCTTGCGTGTAATTTTGCTTGTTTGAAGCAAAACGTGACACAGCAGCTAGTTTGTTTCACCTGGGTTTCAGTTGCCAACCTTTTTACTAATGATATAAAAACTGAATAGAACAAAATGATCTACAATATACTTATTGATATTAATTATCATACACGATTGAAGTCAAGAATTTCCTGCTATTCAAGCCAATTAGTTTTTAAATTATACATCTGTTTTCCCACCAAACCGGGTCTACACAAGCCCGTACGTCGGTAATTGCAATGTTAAAATATTTTTTGATTATGTTCATGTGCATATAACTTTTTAGAAAAAAATTGTGACTCACCACATTTATTATATTGGGGAAAGCATCCTGCTATACAACATCTGAAATATAGATTTTACGTCCAAAGCTGATATATCTATTTAATTCAAGACTCACCATTTAATATATAAACTGAGACACTAGCAGGCTCCGTGTTAGCAGGGGCACACGTATAGTTCCCAGAATCTGCAAGAGTGGCTCTCGAGACTACGAGTCTGGATGTCTTGGTTCTTTTGTCTGTCACCACGCTGATCCCGCCCCTCTCACTGTAATTTATAAGGGTGGTGCCCGAGTACCAGTAGATATACTGTGGCGCTTCTGGGCTACCAGTTACCACGCATGTGAGGTTAATGTTACTTCCACTCATCATGTGGATTTCTTTCGGTCCCTCCACTGCAGCTTTGGATTCTGCAATTCAGAAACATCAAAAGGGAATCAGTCTAAACTGTAATGCGATATAAAACAAAGTTTTTGAGCTTTAATGTATTTCAAGAGTCTTTGAATAATGCATACTGTTAGTAACATCAAAGGAAAAAGCTCCTTAGAATGTTCTTTAAATTCAGGAAAACTGTAATGAAGCCAAGAATGGTATAATGGATGGAGAGGTAAAGCAATAATGGAACTCAGGGGGAATCAATTTGAATAACAATATACTATTTACTTAGCGATCTTTTGAATAATGATTTACCATAACCATATATTTCTAAATTAAATTTTCCTTTTTCAATTTCATTTTTTGTATTTCTAAAAAAATTCCCCACAACCAAAGAAAATATATTTCCATAAATCCATTAACTAAAGTATAAACCATAAGAAATGCATATAAAGGTATACAATCCCTCTCTACTGACACTAAAAAGTATTACAACCAAATGATGTCCTTTGAATTTGTCATAAAAAGGCCCTGGCTGTCCATCAGGTACTGGATATTCCTATAATGATATCACCTGGAAAATGTGACTGGTTTGTTGGGAATCCCATTTCAATGGTTTGATATGATTAAAATGGTATCAGGGATACTACATCCATGTTATTGGTTTAATGTATATGAAAAAGTAGTAACTAGGCTACTGATATTTATTTTATTTGTAATAACCATAATGTTTAATTTGCAGAATTGTGATATTTTATTCAAATAAGATAATGAAACGAATTCAAGGTTGTCAATAGATTCGAAATTTTCATCCTATTTCTGCTTGATTCTATATAAATAATTAAAAAATACACATTTTACTTACACAAATAATCTGTAACTAGTAAATAGACATACTAACAAAAGAATTACAGATAACTTGCATCTGAACATTCAATCTATTCTGCTTGTTGTAAACTTTTTAGAACCTTTCATAAAACGCAATATAAAATGCATACCTAAATAGATGTTCATCATTCAGAAAATGAGTGGATTATAAACCTAACTACCCATGGAGAATAAAATACCGGTACTCAATGCTAAGGCTATTGGTAATCAGTAAAGTGTTCAGTGGGGATAAAGGAGTCGACATTGGGCTTTTTCCAGGGATTGATCCGAGTATTGCTACTTGAAAACTTCGAGTGATTGCATTTTCTCGTATTGTTACAAACATCTATTAGATTGAAAAGATACATATCCACTGGTATGTCCATATATTAGAGAGGGTATTTTAAAAATATATTTAACGATGAAAATTTGTTTTGAATATTTTCAGAAATAATTTTTGAAAATATATATTTAAAATTCGAAATTTTAATATTGTATATGGCACTGCATCTTGTATGAGATAAATGTTTATTTAAAATATTATAAAAGTAGTTTACACATTTATAAACGTGAATAAAATATATAGAGTAAGTTTCTAGTTACAGGACCATATCACATATTCGATCATATAGATAAAAATATTAGATTTCAAATTCACAACTTTAGTTTAATAATTTTTTGAATGATCGAAAGTTTGACAGCTCGAAGCTAACTCTATTGTAAATAAAACTTTGTTATATTGAATATTAGTTAAATATTTGGAATACTATTGTTCGATGATTAAAAAATAGAATTCGTTATTTCATAGATTTCTTTTTGTAGAATCGCTGAGATCTATAAAATATAAAGTTGTTTAACGCATAAAAAAAATTTAAGCTTTAGAGATTTCTACCAACATCAAATTAACGTAAAAGAAACTTTAAAGTCATAGGAGGTTGATACTGTATTAAACTTAGTCTGAAATGTATTATTGTGTAACATCACTGCAACAAATTCTATATTTCGTACACATGGTTATGTTTATTCTATTTTAAAACCATATCATAGAAAAAATAGCATTGCATACATATCAAATTGAACACATCATATACACATTTCAATTACCATACTTATAACAGGTGTTCATATTATGTAATTTATCAAAATCATAGTAACAAGTATAATATCATGTGTAAAACATTATGTTAACCACAAGTAATACATATGTTATCTATTTGAGGTAAGTATACATTATACAGTATGCATATGTATATACACATGTTTTTGGTGAAAAAGTGCCACATGGTATAAAATGGATATGTTCTCAGGGAATGTATTTTCTACAATTTTACTTAATTATTTGAAAGAGAAATATATATCAACTCTATTTTATGAATATCTTTAATGAATAGTTTATTTTTCCTTTTCATATAATTCAAGTAGAATACATACAACTGAATTATTAGACACATAAATTCACATAATGGCTTCCATGAGTTATTGCTACAATATGAATTAAACTGATTGTAACTTATGGTTTAATGTTTGTATTTAAAGTTACTTACGATGTTTTTCAAGTGAGTGCTTTATTCTTACATTAAGTTTCTAAGTATTGATTCATTTATAATAACTCAATATTGGAGCTAAGCATTTTCTAAAGTATGAAATGGATACGGCATAAATAAACTTTAAATATTAGGAATTTTACATTCGTGATTTATTTTTATACCTTAAATATGTTGTAGGTAAGTTGCGATTTATCGGTCTGTTCCATTTTCGGTCATATTAGAATAAACAATATCATAATATTTTTAATTTAAATTGGTGTTTAAGATACCATGGATACCAAAAAATAAAATTAGATTAATTATTATAATATCGTTTTTTCCTATATATGATTGAAGATGTGGAACCGATCGGTAATTCGTAACTAACCCTATATGTTAGGTATATAACACTGCATACTGGTATTTTTCTACCTACGAATAATGTTTTGTTAACCAATTTGCACTATATTAGAGCCTAAGTCTAATACCCTCTCATTAACTCACCCACAACTTGAAGATTAAAAATCCTCGAAATTGAAGGCTCCGTCGACACCTGACATTCATAGCGCCCAGAGTCCGTGACCTGCGGCGACGCTATTCGCAACGTCCAATCGTTAGACGCTTCCGAGTGCAGGGCTGTGAAACGACCATCTGTAGTATATGTGAACAGGGCCACCGTCAGTACACGGACATCGTGCTTCCGTATCCAGGTTACCTGTTATAGGGTACAGTATGAGTAGTGTTTGAAGTATCTAGGATACGTGATAAATTGCAACGTATCCAGTTTTTATGTTACTAGGTCTACTATGAATAGAAAAGGAAGTATCTAGGATACCGGATAATTTACAACATATCCATGTTGCATGTTATTAGGTATGAGTGTATAATGTATCTACTATACGTGATAAATTGCAACTCCGTTGCGTAATAATCAAATTGGTTGTTAATTTGCAAATAGTGAATAATGTTGCAAAGGAAAGTAACATCGGTGTGATTACAGCTTGAAAAAGCAATTAATTTCTGTCTTTTAATTAACGTTTCCTCATTTCATCGTAATTGAACGGAAGAAATAATGTTAGCTGTGCATGATATGGCATTCTTTTAATTAGTGATTTTAATGGTTGGAAAGATTATGAAGATATATGAATTATTTTTGTAAGAGATACTATGATGATATAATCTAAAATTGTTATTATGTATTAGTTATTTATAAATATTTTATTATTCCTAACTGAAATATTTCTATAATAATATATGAAACATAAAACGAAATTCAGTTAAGGGATATGAATTATTTCTGTAAAATAATTTTATGATAATATAATCAAAAATTTCTTCTATTTATTTATTATTATATATTTTATTATTTCTAACTTAAATGTTTCTAAAATAATATATGACATGATGAACAACTTTCAATTAATTGAAAGAAATTTCCAACTTATAAAAATTTCAGACGAACTTTAAACCCCACTCACCACTCTGTCACCCAAATGTTTAACCCTGCAGTGTAGGTAGGCCGTCTGACCCACTGCCGCTAAGATTCTTGTGGGTGTCTGGTGCACGAAAGCTGGCTGCATCATCGGCTTGTCGTACATTGGAGCTGGACGAGAAGGAGGAACACGCTGCACTATCCCGTCTTGAACTGTGGAAAAGAAAAAAAATTCATAAGATAATTTTTTTACACTTATACTTTAGATTTGGTGCGACCAAAGAAGTTATGTTTTTTTCGTCTGATATTTTAAAGATATACTAAAAAGTCCATTAGGCTTATGAGATATTGTCTCTACCGCATAAGTTTCTATCTACACAGTGCGGCAAGCATAATGTTCCTACGGTTAATGTTTCTATGAATAACTCTTCTCTGATTGGTCGACTAGGAGGAGGAGCCAACTGGGATGGATCACCAAATCATTTGTGCTCCGCCCCCAGCTGGCTCCTCATTGAATTAAATTGAATTTCAAATAAAAACAACGTTGAAACTCTCTACATAGATGGCTGTTATGTAATTTGTTGTGTTCGCTAGTTTGTTGGGTTGTACAATGTACACTTCAAGATTGTTGATCAATAAGCATTTCGGGGGGAGGCACACCTGGTTACTCTCCATAGCCAATCAATGAGTTAGTAACTTTAAAAAAACATTATAAAATAACTTTTCCGTGAGGAGCAATACAATAACTATATTCTTAGAGGTAGTAACCTTTCAATTTCTAACTATAGAGGTGCCAGCCTTTGCTTGATCGTGAAAGCGATACAAACGTTCACATCCATTTTTATTTGTATTTTTGACTGCAAATGACTTCAATAGTACACAAATGGAGATACAGTGTTCACAGCTACAACTTCAACCGTTGACTTTGACGTCAAACTGACACCAATTGGATTAAAGTTGGGATCACGTCAAAAAACTGGCTTGAATGTAAAGAAAGTTCTCTGTGTATTGGTTATTATTGACGCGCAGTCAATACTTTAATTCTAAGAAACTAACTTCAGCTAAAATATAAAAAGTGTAAACTTCATGTCATAAGTTTAAATAAGAAACAATTTATTAGTTATGTTGAAAAGAAATAATATTTTCGTGACCACCAACTCTATTTTATATTCAAAATCATTACTATGATAATGTATATATCATTCTTCTATAATAATTATATCATAAGCATGAAATATATTACAACGGGAACGGACAATTAAGTTTTAAGTTTAAGAGATACATGACAACTTCCGTCCATAATGAAACTATAACTCACGTACGTTTTGGCATCACGATTTGTTTACAAGATCCGCCGATGCATAAATTTGGTGATCAATATCAAGAAAAGCATAGTGCTAGATCATGAAACATATCCACAGCACGGCATCCCTGAATTAATGCCAAACTTTAGGTAGTTGATTAAGAGGCAATCCCATATTGGCGGCATAATGCCATCTCTCATGCAGAGAACTCTAATGTTACTGCCGATAGACGGGTGAGGTCCTATATCATAGGGCAATGGGGCGTGATGTACTGTAAGGAACTGTGTGTTGATGGTGTGTAATCTACCGTGTGCACTGTGGTGTTTGTAATCTATCGATGTTAATCTACCGTGTACTTAGAGGAACATTGCTTTGATATTGTGTAATCAACCAGTATTTTGATATTGTACAATCTACTGTGTACTATGAGGAACAGTGTTGCTAATGTTAATCTACCGTGTACTATTAGGAACAATGTGTTGATGTTAATCTACCGTGTACTATGAGAAACAATGTGTTGATGTTAATCTACCGTGTACTATGAGAAACAGTGTGTTGATGTTAATCTACCGTGTACTATGAGAAACAATGTGTTGATGCTAATCTACCGTGTACTACGAGAAACAGTGTGTTGATGTTAATCTACCGTGTACTATGAGAAACAGTGTGTTGATGTTAATCTACCGAATACTACGAGAAACAATGTGTTGATATCAATCTACCGAATACTACGAGAAACAATGTGTTGATGTTAATCTACCGAATACTACGAGAAACAATGTGTTGATTTTAATCTACCGTGTACTATGAGGAACAATGTGTTGATGTTAATTTACCGTGTACTATGAGAAACAATGTGTTGATGTTAATCTACCGAATACTACGAGAAACAGTGTGTTGATGTTAATCTACCGAATACTACGAGAAACAGTGTGTTGATGTTAATCTACCGAATACTACGAGAAACAGTGTGTTGATGTTAATCTACCGTGTACTATGAGAAACAGTGTGTTGATGTTAATCTACCGAATACTACGAGAAACAATGTGTTGATGTTAATCTACCGAATACTACGAGAAACAGTGTGTTGATGTTAATCTACCGAATACTACGAGAAACAGTGTGTTGATGTTAATCTACCGTGTACTATGAGAAACAGTGTGTTGATGTTAATCTACCGAATACTACGAGAAACAATGTGTTAATGTTAATCTACCGAATACTACGAGAAACAGTGTGTTGATGTTAATCTACCGAATACTACGAGAAACAGTGTGTTGATGTTAATCTACCGTGTACTATGAGAAACAGTGTGTTGATGTTAATCTACCGAATACTACGAGAAACAATGTGTTGATTTTAATCTACCGTGTACTATGAGAAACAGTGTGTTGATGTTAATCTTCAGTGTACTGATGGAGCAGTGTGTTTCTATTGTGTAATATACCATGTACTATGATGAACAGTGTGTTGCTATTGTGCAATATACCGTGTACTATGAAGAATACTGTAGATAGTGTGTAATATATTTTGTACCATGAATAGTGTTTTATCTACCTACCTTGTACCTACTTTGAGCCTGATAAAATGATAAGTGTCCATTTTTTATTCATTTGGTAATTTTTGAATTCATATTCTTAATTTTCTTTTCAAGTAGGAGGGTTAGATTTTACACATCCAAATTAAACTGTTTCATTTTTCTGTTTCATATACTATTTTAAGTATCGAAACTGAAGGGTGAATCTGGATGCGCAATCTCATGGAGAATTGGATGCTTTTGAAATCGAAACAAAAATATTTAATCTTTTGCCATTCAGAAATATGAAATAATTCCCGTTTTTGGTTCCGATTTTTAATTCTCTTGTGAATATCGCTAACAGGTTTTGAAATTGGAGTTACTTTTCGTAAAAGAGGAAACTACGTCCATTTGGATTATGTTCCATTTCCTATCGGAACATATGTTCATACTATAAATATAGTATATACAGTAGTGTTTCACCAGCTTTTTGATACGAGGAACCAAATCGATTATTTTATCCGATGTGTGGAAATTCAAAGAGATGATAATTCATTAAATGGATCTAGTAACCCAATTAGGAATCCATTATAAATGATAGACAATTAATTGCTCTGAATACCTAGTTAAAAATAGGCGCATTGAATTCATTATCTCTATTTAGGCTTTCGACTACGTTGCTCCAAATCTAACTAACTATGGTAATTACAGAAATGAAGGGCAAATATCCTAATTAAGATACTCTACGCTATAATTTTAAATTAATCTTAAAATAGGAATTCTTATTCACTGACTGATATCTTGAAAAAATTGAAATTCTCTTACTTGACGTTCCCTATATAGAATAGATGCAAAATATATATTCTTACAGAAAGGTTAGTCCAGTTCTTTCTTCTAGAATCTACGAGATGCAAGAGCAGGTTGCGTCAAAGGGGACCCGGACGAAAAGGAAATGGTCTAAAAGACATGTAAAGGCTCTCAGGATACTCACTCGAAAACTTTTCACTCCAAATCACAAATCTCAATTTATTCGTGGACAAGAAAAGAGGCAACAAAAGCGATCTTTGGCATGAATATTCCTAAAGCAATTGAATCATTTTAACTGAAATAACATGGTGAATTAATTCAATGGAGTTTTATACACCTTTTTGATGAAACTTCCGTCATATTTTGACTTGTGAATACATCGCTTGCAATTGAAATGTGATGAATAGTATTTCATCATATATCAAATAATTTTATGCGAACACCTTTTCAGAAATCTAATTGATGGTTGTTAAACATCATTGCAACATTCAGTTGCAGTTTTGAAGCTGATGTAACACTTCCTGTTGTCTCACTTTTTAAAGAAGTATAATATTCCAAATTATATATGATGTAGATACTGATGTAACAGTAATTTGTTTCTCCATATGTAATATTATTACAGTATTTTATTAAATAGACACTTTGCAACAAAATAATGTTGTAGATATTGATTAGTTTTCCTGATCTTTTATTCACTATTAATGAAAAAAATGAATTAAGGTTTTTGAAGTCACTAATGGGTTTATAAGTATAAACCGATAAATAAAAAAATATTAATACTGTTATTAAATTTGTTCTTCATTCTTTAAGTTTATTGAAGTATAGACTAGAAGTTTTTGAGAATTAATGATATTTTTTCAATGAAAATGAAACATTTTGAGATACAGTCATTTCATTTTTTTAATCTTGAAGTGAATTGTTTGGATTCATTATTCCTTTCTTTCTTTATCTCTTTATTTGAGATCTTAACTCAATTCTTTATTAGAAAAAAAAACATAAAATCGTACTTCTTAAACACATTTACACAATTTTTCAAATTATGTAAATTAAACCACAATCAAACGGAGTTCCAAATAAGAACTTTTCAAAAAGTAGAACACAGGCAACTATAAGACAAAGTCGTACACAATGTCGTACGCAATGTCGTACACAATGTCGTACACAATGTCGTACACAATGTCGTAAACAATGTCGTAAACAATGTCGTACACAATGTCGTACACAATGTCGTACAAAATGTCGTACACAATGTCGTACACAATGTCATACACAATGTCATACAATGTCATACACAATGTCGTACACAATGTCATACACAATGTCGTACACAATGTCGTACACAATGTCATACACAATGTCATACAATGTCATACACAATGTCGTACACAATGTCATACACAATGCCATACACAATGTCGTACACAATGCCATACACAATGTCATACACAATATCGTACAAAATGTCGTACACAATGTCGTACACAATGTCGTACACAATGTCGTACACAATGTCGTATTCAATGCCTTACACAATGTCGTACACAATGTCGTACACAATGTCGTACACAATGTCATACACAATGTCATACACAATGTCATACACAATATCGTACAAAATGTCGTACACAATGTCGTACACAATGTCGTACACAATGTCGTATTCAATGCCATACACATTATCGTACAAAATGTCGTACACAATGTCGTACACAATGTCGTACACAATGTCGTACACAATGTCATACACAATGTCGTACACAATGTCATACACAATGTCATATACAATGTCGTACACAATGTCGTACACAATGTCATACACAATATCATACACAATGTCATATACAATGTCGTACACAATGTCATACACAATGCCATACACAATGCCATACACAATGTCGTACACAATGTCGTACACAATGTCATACACAATATCATACACAATGTCATATACAATGTCGTACACAATGTCATACACAATGCCATACACAATGTCGTACACAATGTCGTACACAATGTCATACACAATGTCGTACACAATGTCGTACACAATGTCATACACAATGTCATACACAATGTCATATACAATGTCGTACACAATGTCATACACAATGCCATACACAATGTCGTACACAATGTCGTACACAATGTCGTACACAATGTCATACACAATATCATACACAATGTCATACACAATGTCGTACACAATGTCATACACAATATCATACACAATGTCATACACAATGTCGTACACAATGTCGTACACAATGTCATACACAATGTCGTACACAATGTCATACACAATGTCGTACACAATGTCGTACACAATGTCGTATTCAATGCCCTACACAGTGTCGTACACAATGTCGTATTCAATGCCCTACACAGTGTCGTACACAATGTCGTATTCAATGCCCTACACAATGTCGTACACAATGTCGCATTCAATGCCATACACAATGTCGTACCCTACTCGTCACACTACCTCTTCCCTATGTTTCAAATTGTTGAGGGTAGATCCGCACTTTAGAATTCTGTTGGAAATATAACCACCTTGTTGATGACAGCTCTCGCGCAATTCGAATTAAATCCAAGAGAAAAAGTTCAAAAACCCGAAACACTTACGGAACACTTGTGAGCCATAAAAAATCAAGTTTCATAGAAAACAGGTTTCATATTTAATTAATTTGTTTCTTAGCGGGAAGTTTTCGAAAGTGAAAGTTTTTTAATTAAGGAACAGGATAACTTAAGCCTTTATGGTACATAAATATGCAATGTATGTTAATTAAATTCGTTTGAAATTACAATATATATCTATATTTTAATCTAATCTAATTACATTTTTTACGAAATTAAAATATCACCAGGTCTAAATTTAAAACAAATTAGGGAACTTTTCGACATATTCGATCAGATAAAATAAAAGAACTACACATAATAAAAAACACAGTAGAATTCCACTATAGTGAACTTTAGCTAGTTCACTATAGAGAGTTTATTCATATATAAAGGATATAAAAGAAAAATAAAAAACTGGCCTTTTCATGGCAGACTATAGAAAATATTTTCTCTCTATACTATACATATTTTTTCTTTTCTTCTTTATACAGGATATCATATTTCTCACAACTCTAAGAATGAGGGTGGTTCATTACACATGACTTCATCATAGAGGAGTTATACCGGTAGAACTCCAGTTCCATGACATACAACTAATTTACTATATAGAGTTTAATAGAAAACTTTCGAACATTTGTTGCAGACTAAACTAAATATGTTCACTATAGAGGTAAGATCGCTATACAGGAGACTACTATACAGGATGTTTCACTATACAGGAGGTCACTGTAGCGCAGCGGTTCCCTTTAGCGTTTTATTCAGGGACAACTGCATAGAAAACAAGTTTAGCTGCGGACCCCTGAGATAAAATGGTAATTTAGCGCGTGTAATTGGATATTTTATCAAACTAATTATTCAATTTAAAAAATTTGTAGCGGGAATATAAAATCTACAAATGTAATAAAAAATAAAATTTAAAAAACTTGGTATTTATCAATTACAACTAATAAATGATAAATAAAATAAAAACTAGATAACTAAATTAATATTACTCGAAAATTATGAAACTAAATATGGGAATAGTTTTACTGGATTTAAAATTATTTTTAATCGTATAATTATAATACGTAGCAATTGGTTACAATAGTTAGCAACTGGACCTTTTGTTTTTGATAGATGTCAATTAATCACAATTGGGAGTCGTCTGAGAGAATGCAGTAAGTGGGATTATGACCAAAATTTGGTTACCCCAAAGTTATAATGGTATCACAAATGCAAATCCCATCATAACAGTGAAAATTATGTAAATAGACATAGACACACCATTCCTCTGTTACGTCAGAAGCTATACTAGCCAAAATAATTTAGAATGGAATAAATTAATATGTACAAAAATATTCGATAACATATATGATTCATTTAAGTAACTAAACACAAAACTGCTACAATCTAAACTGTCCAATCCCAGACTTAGTGTCTGGGATTAGTGTCGCTATAGGTGGTCCACAGGACCAACTATAGAGAACCGCTGCTATAGCGGAATTCCTCTGTATAAATTATATTTTATATATTTTAACATATACATCGAAAGTGTGGAATAAACCGTTAACGTGAAAGTTACCATATATCATTCTCCAATAGAAAATAGCTTTAATATTTTTATTGATTGAGACAATATTTTTTACTGAAAAATATCTTATTTTCCTTTAAGAATAAGAAGAATATACAAGTGTTGAATTTTACATAAGAAATTCTCCTCCATATGGCGACTAATGGCATTTATTTTGTTTTGACAAAGTGTCTCCGTAAGAAGATTGATGTAAGTGTATTGAGTGATGGAAGTACACACCATTTAATAACGCAAATGGGTAGGTATAAACATTGCGTAGAGTCATTGTGAAAATTTAGACACTAATATTGTTTAATATGGAATATTATTTGTATTGACTGTAAATAGATATTGTATGAATGTTCTTCACCGTAAGAGTTCATTCCTAGTGGAATATTATTTGTATTGACTGTAAATAAATATTGTATGAATGTTCTTCACCGTAAGAGTTCATCCTTAGTGGAATATTATTTGTATTGACTGTAAATAGATATTGTATGAATGTTCTTCACCGTAAGAGTTCATCCTTAGTGGAATATTATTTGTATTGACTGTAAATAGATATTGTATGAATGTTCTTCACCGTAAGAGTTCATCCCTAGTGGAATATTATTTGTATTGACTGTAAATAGATATTGTATGAATGTTCTTCACCGTAATAGTTCATCCATAGTGGAATATTATTTGTATTGACTGTAAATAGATATTGTATGAATTTTCTTCACCGTAAGAGTTCATCCCTAGTGGAATATTATTTGTATTGACTGTAAATAGATATTGTATGAATGTTCTTCACCATAAGAGTTCATCCCTAGTGGAATATTATTTTTATTGACTGTAAATAGATATTGTATGAATGTTATTCACCGTAAGAGTTCATCCCTAGTGGAATATTATTTGTATTGACTGTAAATAGATATTGTATGAATGTTATTCACCGTAAGAGTTCATCCCTAATGGAATATTATTTGTATTGACTGTAAATAGATATTATATGAATGTTCTTCACCGTAAGAGTTCATCCCTAGTGGAATATTATTTGTATTGACTGTAAATAGATATTGTATGAATGTTCTTCACCGTAAGAGTTCATCCCTAGTGGAATATTATTCGTATTGACTGTAAATAGATATTGTATGAATGTCCTTCACCGTAAGAGTTCATCACTAGTGGAATATTATTTGTATTGACTGTAAATAGATATTGTATGAATGTTCTTCACCGTAAGAGTTCATCCCTAGTGGAATATTATTTGTATTGACTGTAAATAGATATTGTATGAATGTTCTTCACCGTAAGAGTTCATCCCTAGTGGAATATTATTTGTATTGACTGTAAATAGATATTGTATGAATGTTCTTCACCGTAAGAGTTCATCTCTAGTGGAATATTATTTGTATTGACTGTAAATAGATATTGTATGAATGTTCTTCACCGTAAGAGTTCATCCCTAGTGGAATATTATTGGTATTGACTGTAAATAGATATTGTATGAATGTTCTTCACCGTAAGAGTTCATCCCTAGTGGAATATTATTTGTATTGACTGTAAATAGATATTGTATGAATGTTCTTCACCGTAAGAGTTCATCCCTAGTGGAATATTATTTGTATTGACTGTAAATAGATATTGTATGAATGTTCTTCACCGTAAGAGTTCATCCCTAGTGGAATATTATTTGTATTGACTGTAAATAGATATTGTATTAATGTTCTTCACCGTAAGAGTTCATCTCTAGTGGAATATTATTTGTATTGACTGTAAATAGATATTGTATGAATGTTCTTCACCGTAAGAGTTCATCCCTAATGGAATATTATTTGTATTGACTGTAAATAGATATTGTATGAATGTTCTTCACCGTAAGAGTTCATCCCTAGTGGAATATTATTTGTATTGACTGTAAATAGATATTGTATGAATGTTCTTCACCGTAAGAGTTCATCCCTAGTGGAATATTATTTGTATTGACTGTAAATAGATATTGTATGAATGTTCTTCACCGTAAGAGTTCATCCATAGTGGAATATTATTTGTATTGACTGTAAATAGATATTGTATGAATGTTCTTCACCGTAAGAGTTCATCTCTAGTGGAATATTATTTGTATTGACTGTAAATAGATATTGTATGAATGTTCTTCACCGTAAGAGTTCATCCCTAGTGGAATATTATTTGTATTGACTGTAAATAGATATTGTATGAATGTTCTTCACCGTAAGAGTTCATCCCTAGT
>CANNZV010005756.1:0-23785 GCA_947561585.1 Caprella mutica | reverse complement strand
CTGTTACCGTAGCTAATACTCTGTTACCGTAGCTAATACTCTGTTACCGTAGCTAATACTCTGTTACCGTAGCTAATACTCTGTTACCGTAGCTAATACTCTGTTACCGTAGCTAATACTCTGTTACCGTAGCTAATACTCTGTTACCGTAGCTAATACTCTGTTACTGTAGCTAATACTCTGTTACCGTAGCTAATACTCTGTTACCGTAGCTAATACTCTGTTACCGTAGCTAATACTCTGTTACTGTAGCTAATACTCTGTTACCGTAGCTAATACTCTGTTACCGTAGCTAATACTCTGTTACTGTAGCTAATACTCTGTTACCGTAGCTAATACTCTGTTACCGTAGCTAATACTCTGTTACCGTAGCTAATACTCTGTTACCGTAGCTAATACTCTGTTACCGTAGCTAATACTTTGTTACCGTAGCTAATACTCAGTTATCGGACACTCACAGTATTCGGAAACTTTGGATAGTTTCATGAACTAAAAGATAGAAAATTCAGGCCAAATGGTTATCAAAACTTAATTGATTTAGGACCCAATCTATTGCATTATAATCACTAAATCGTCTGTTATTGTCCATTACGGTAAATATTGATGGTATTTTATCGTAAAATATCATAATTAGAGACACTCTCATCGGGAATTTTTATCGGGAATGTCCGACGATGGACGATTAGTGTTTTAAATTTATGATAATTACGATTGTTTTTTCGTCGTAGATTATCTTTTTATTATCGATTATAATCCACCGACTGTTTTTGAAAAAAAGGAATAATCGACCAAAGATAAACAATCAAAAATACAGTACATGGCACCTGTACAATCAAATAAAATAATAAAACTTCCTCTTCATGTTCCTCTTCATGTACCTCTTCATGTACCTCTTCATGTTCCTCTTCATGTACCTCTTCATGTACCTCTTCATGTACCTCTTCATGTTCCTCTTCATGTTCCTCTTCATGTACCTCTTCATGTTCCTCTTCATGTACCTCTTCATGTACCACTTCATGTACCTCTTCATGTTCCTCTTCATTTACCTCTTCATGTACCTCTTCATGTTCCTCTTCATGTTCCTCCTCATGTACCTCTTCATGTACCTCTTCATGTTCCTCTCTGTTTACAACTCTTGGTGACATGTGAATTGATATTTAAACGGAATGTATTCCGTCAAACAAAAAGGATTAAACAAAAAAGAAATTTTTAAAATAGGAAGTGAGATATTTATGGTGGGGCCATAGAAGATTATGAGAGGACTCCTCTTAATCTTTTATGGCCCCACCATAACGTCCCTTCTTAATCTTCTATGGCCCCACCATAACGTCCCCTCCCAATCTTCTACGGCCCCACCATAACTTTTCTTTATAATATTTGACTTTAAAATTGTAAATAAAAATGTAAATAAATTCAAAATTTCACAAACTTTTAACATTAACTTTTTGTAGTTATTTTTATTTGGAATATAGAAAGATTGAAAATGTCACAGGGTAATTACTCAATTACCGTAAGCTCACAGTTACCGTACAGGAGGGGGGGGGGGGGGTTAAGTCACTAGCCAATCTTAATGTTGAAAATTTAACCTATCATGACGTCACACTCACTTTACGGTAACTGTAAGCAGTCGGTAATTGAGTAGTTACCCTGTAGAACTTAGAACATTTTTAAGCTTTTATCAATTAATTATGATATAAATTGAAACACATATGAAATATTTCTAAAAAATATTAATGATTAAGTACATATACTCTATAATGCAAAAATATATTTTATCATGTATAATTATTTTATATTAGGTATGTAGAATATTTTATGAATGTAAAAATATATTATGCTATGTAAATTATTTTGTTTTATGTAAAAATATCAATTATAATATTTTGGAATCTAAAAAAAAAATCTTCAACGTCGAGTTTAAATAAGTTGTTAATAAATGTATATCTCGCATGAATCTTCCCGATAAAATGATAAAACCATAAATATTCATTTAGCTTTACCTGGATAGCTTGCAATAGTTTATCAAACATGTTATGAACATTCTGCATGTTATCCGGATGATAATCTCTAGTCAAATGTTGTTATTTGTATTCTGGCTTCCGAATGAGACTCAAAACATTTAATCGGGTTAGAATATTTTATTCGAAACAACACATCGGGTGAACTTAAAAAGGTAGAATTTTAATCCTTTGAACTGGTATAGTGAACATATTTATATACCAATAAACTGTGAGCTGAATGTAGGGTACGATTCGAATTATTGGACGGCTATACAATTTCGACCATTGAAGAAATTCAATTTTTTTTTAAATATGAAAGTCGGAAATTTTTTTATTCTTTTTACATGATCGAAAATGCGGAACTGTTCGATAACTCGGAAAATGACCCACTAATGAAGTTCTCGAATTTAAATAATGTTCAAACAATAATTATAATTCATTATACAAATCATAATTATTTCACCGATAATTATAAATGGAAATATAAAATTATATCTAATAAATTATGTAATTTAAATTATTGTAAATGGTTACTGAAAAATAGAGCCAAAATTATGTTGGGGCCATAGAAGATTTAGTAGAGCTAGAACAGGCATTTGTAGGTGAATACCTTCGCCGCCACTTCAATTGATTTTCACCTTTTTATGACCATGAACTTTGACCCGATCGCTTCTAAAATCTAATAAAAGAGTTCCTGGATAATGACCAATCATCCCACTAGATTTCAGGCAAGTTGGTAGAATAATTTTTGAGTAATGCGAATAAACAAATTACCATTAATTTATGATAACAATATTACAAATGAATATTGCCCACCTAAACTAAATGTTCGAATCAATACAAAGTGAGTTGCTTTTTCAATTATTCATCCAATGGTTTCAGAGAAGGAAAATCCTGAGCATGAAAAACAGTAGAATTTCTGATAGTGTGGGGAGAAATTTATGCTCTAATGTATTGACAGATGCTGTGGGATTTCTGTGGGAAAAACACCCAATATTGAATCTGTGGGTTAAGATTATCAGGTTTCAATCTAATGAATTCAGTGGATATTGATATTCAAAGCCTTTATTTAGTATTGGATGGTGATGATATGATGATTGAATTATGAAATGTGAGTAGGGTTTGGAGTGGAATTGGATTGTTTTCCATATGCAGTTAAATTGTTTTACAGTTAGATAGAGTTATTGGTATTAGATTCATAAGAGTTAGTGTTAAAGTGAATATGTAGTTGGTAGAATTTAATAAGCTGAAGATATTTGATCCTTGAAGGTGATACAGTGTCCATACCTACTTCTACTCTTGACTCTGACGTCAAAATGACACCAATGGTACACAGAAGGTGATATAGTGTCCTTACCTACTTCTACTATTGACTCTGACATCAAAATGACACCAATGGTACACAGAAGGTGATATAGTGTCCTTACCTACTTCTACTATTGACTATGACGTCAAAATGACACCAATGGTACACAGAAGGTGATACAGTGTCCATACCTACTTCTACTCTTGACTCTGAGTCAAAATGACACCAATGGTACACAGAAGGTGATATAGTGTCCTTACCTACTTCTACTATTGACTCTGACATCAAAATGACACCAATGGTACACAGAAGGTGATACAGTGTCCATACCTACTTATACTCTTGACTATGACGTCAAAATGACACCAATGGTACACAGAAGGTGATACAGTGTCCATACCTATTTTTACTCTTGATTATGACGTCAAAATGACACCAATGGTACACAGAAGGTGATACAGTGTCCTTACCTATCTTTACTCTTGACTATGACGTCAAAATGACACCAATGGTACACAGAAGGTGATACAGTGTCCATATCTACTTCTACTCTTGACTCTGACGTCAAAATGACACCAATGGTACACAGAAGGTGATACAGTGTCCATACCTTCTTCTACTCTTGACTATGTCGTCAAAATGACACCAATGGTACACAAAAGGTGATACAGTGTCCATACCTACTTCTACTCTTGACTCTGACGTCAAAATGACACCAATGGTACACAGAAGGTGATACAGTGTCCATACCTACTTCTACTCTTGACTCTGACGTCAAAATGACACCAATGGTACACAGAAGGTGATACAGTGTCCATACCTTCTTCTACTCTTGACTATGACGTCAAAATGACACCAATGGTACACAGAAGGTGATACAGTGTCCATACCTACTTCTACTCTTGACTCTGACGTCAAAATGACACCAATGGTACACAGAAGGTGATACAGTGTCCATACCTACTTCTACTCTTGACTATGACGTCAAAATGACACCAATGGTACACAGAAGGTGATACAGTTTCCATACCTATTTTTACTCTTGACTATGACGTCAAAATGACACCAATGGTACACAGAAGGTGATACAGTGTCCATACCTACTTCTACTCTTGACTCTGACGACAAAATGACACCAATGGTACACAGAAGGTGATACAGTGTCCATACCTACTTCTACTCTTGACTCTGACGTCAAAATGACACCAATGGTACACAGAAGGTGATACAGTGTCCATACTTACTTCTACTCTTGACTATGAGATCAAAATGACACCAATGGTACACAGAAGGTGATAGAGTTTCCATACCTGCTTCTACTCTTGACTCTGATCTGACTTCAAAGTGACACCAATGGTACACAGAAGATAATACAGTGTCTATACCTACTTCTACTTTTGACTATGACGTCAAAATGACACCAATGGTTAAAAAAAAGTAGGTATGGACACTGTGTCACTTTCTCAGGACCAAACAAGCTGTCAACAATTTATGAAAAGGGATAACATCATTTCTGATTTCTGTCATGCATCTAAATATTGGCTAAAAGTTTCCGTACAACAAATTCATCTGTCGGTTCGAACGGGAGGAGTTTTATTGCTCTTTTGTTGGTTCGAACTTCGGACAAATATTGTCAAAGGGATTTTATTATTGGTACAAAATGTTCATAGGAAACAATCAACGGAATTCTCAGGTAACAAAGTTTATTTGGGAAATAAAAGCTAAATGTTGTGACACTATTGGGGTAATGTTGTGACACTATTGGGGTAATGTTGTGACACTATTGGGGCAATGTTGTGACACTGTTGGGGTAATGTTGTGACACTATTGGGGTAATGTTGTGACACTATTGGGGCAATGTTGTGACACTGTTGGGGCAATGTTGTGACACTATTGGGGTAATGTTGTGACACTATTGGGGCAATGTTGTGACACTGTTGGGTTGTGACACTATTGGGGTAATATTGTGACACTATTGGGGTAATGTTGTGACACTATTGGGGTAATGTTGTGACACTATTGGGGTTATGTTGTGACACTATTGGGGTAATGTTGTGACACTATTGGGGTAATGTTGTGACACTATTGAGGTAATGTTGTGACACTATTGGGGTAATGTTGTGACACTATTGGGGTAATGTTGTGACACTATTGGGGTAATGTTGTGACGCTATTGGGGCAATGTTGTAACGCTATTGGGGTAATGTTGTGACGCTATTGGGGTAATGTTGTGACACTATTGGGGTAATGTTGTGACGCTATTGGGGCAATGTTGTAACGCTATTGGGGTAATGTTGTGACGCTATTGGGGCAATGTTGTGACACTATTGGGGTAATGTTGTGACACTATTGGGGTAATGTTGTGACGCTATTGGGGTAATGTTGTGACGCTATTGGGGTAATGTTGTGACGCTATTGGGGCAATGTTGTGACGCTATTGGGGTAATGTTGTGACGCTATTGGGGCAATGTTGTGACGCTATTGGGGTAATAATGTGACGCTATTGGGGCAATGTTGTGACGCTATTGGGGTAATAATGTGACGCTATTGGGGCAATGTTGTGACGCTATTGGGGTAATGTTGTGACGCTATTGTGGCAATATTGTGACACTATTGGGGCAATATTATGACACTATTGGGGCAATATTATGACACTATTGGGGCAATATTGTGACACTATTGGGGTAATGTTGTGACGCTATAGGGGCAATATTGTGACACTATTGGGGCAATATTATGACACTATTGGGGCAATATTATGACACTATTGGAGCAATATTATGACACTATTGGGTCAATAGTATGACACTATTGGGGCAATATTATGACACTATTGGAGCAATATTATGACACTATTGGGTCAATATTATGACACTATTGGGGTAATGTTGTGACGCTATTGGGGCAATATTGTGACACTATTGGGGCAATATTATGACACTATTGGGGCAATATTATGACACTATTGGGTCAATATTATGACACTATTGGGTCAATATTATGACACTATTGGGGCAATATTATGACACTATTGGGGCAATATTATGACACTATTGGAGCAATATTATGACACTATTGGGGCAATATTATGACACTATTGGGGCAATATTATGGCACTCTCGGGGCAATATTGTGACACTATTGGGGCAATGTTGTCTATAATCACGATGTTATCTGATGATGAACCACGATGTTAACTGATGATGAACCACGATGTTAACTGATGATGAACCACGATGTTAACTGATGATGAACCTCGATGTTAACTGATGATGAACCACGATGTTAACTGATGATGAACCACGATGTTAACTGATGATGAACAACGATGTTAACTGATGATGAACCACGATGTTAACTGATGAACCACGATGTTAACTGATGAACCACGATGTTAACTTATGAATCACGATGTTAACTGATGATGAACCACAATGTTAACTGATGATGAACCACGATGTTAACTGATGAACCACGATGTTAACTGGTGAACCACAATGTTAACTGATGAACCACAATGTTAACTGATGAACCACAATGTTAACTGATGATGAACCAGGATGTTAACTGATGAACCACGATGTTAACTGGTGAACCACAATGTTAACTGATGATGAACCACGATGTTAACTGGTGAACCACAATGTTAACTGATGATGAACCACGATGTTAACAGATGATGAACCACGATGTTAACTGATGAACCACAATGTTAACTGATGATGAACCACGATGTTAACTGATGAACCACAATGTTAATTGATGATGAACCACGATGTTAACTGATGAACCACAATGTTAACTGATGATGAACCACGATGTTAACTGATGAACCACGATGTTAACTGGTGAACCACGATGTTAACTGGTGAACCACGATGTTAACTGATGAACCACGATGTTAACTGGTGAACCACGATGTTAACTGGTGAACCACGATGTTAACTAGTGAACCACGATGTTAACTAGTGAACCACGATGTTTTCTGATGAACCACGATGTTAACTGGTGAACCACGATGTTAACAGGTGAACCACGATGTTAACTGATGAACCACGATGTTAATTGGTGAACCACGATGTTAACTGGTGAACCACGATGTTAACTGATGAACCACGATGTTAACTGGTGAACCACGATGTTAACTGGTGAACCACGATGTTAACTGGTGAACCACGATGTTAACTGATGAACCACGATGTTAACTGATGAACCACGATGTTAACTGATGAACCACGATGTTAACTGGTGAACCACGATGTTAACTGGTGAACCACGATGTTAACTGTTGAACCACGATGTTAACTGGTGAACTACGATGTTAACTGATGAACCACGATGTTAACTGGTGAACCACGATGTTAACTGGTGAACCACGATGTTAACTGGTGAACTACGATGTTAACTGGTGAACCACGATGTTAACTGATGAACCACGATGTTAACTGGTGAACCACAATGTTAACTGATGAACCACGATGTTAACTGATGAACCACGATGTTAACTGGTGAACCACGATGTTAACTGATGAACCACGATGTTAACTGGTGAACCACGATGTTAACTGGTGAACCACGATGTTAACTGGTGAACCACGATGTTAACTGGTGAACCACGATGTTAACTGGTGAACCACAATGTTAACTGGTGAACCACGATGTTAACTGATGAACCACGATGTTAACTGGTGAACCACGATGTTAACTGATGAACCATGATGTTAACTGGTGAACCACGATGTTAACTGGTGAACCACGATGTTAACTGGTGAACCACGATGTTAACTGGTTAACCACGATGTTAACTGTGGTAATACTAAAATGGAAGCTAAAGATACGGTTACTTTATTTTTCTTATGATATCAATTTAATTGTAGGAGAAAGGATGAAATGGAGACTTTATTGGCTGTGAGTGATATAGAAAGAGAGTAAAAGTTTTATAAAAGAAATGAAAATGATCTTAAAATTATGATAAAACCGATTTCATAAAAGTGATTATTTTTTTTATAAAATCGGTCCTACAAAAGTAATACAAATTAATTATATAAATGGGATAAAATAATTTAAAGTTTATTATTGTGTACTATACTAATTAAGCATAATACAGATGTTTATAATTTCTTGAGTATTTTGAACTATAGTCTTACTAATTATTACATATAATATATAGATAATTTATATAATGAGCAATTTTTCTTTCAATGGTAGTATGAATTACGGAAACAAAAGAAGAAAGTATTGGACTCAGGATAGGGGTTATAAAAACTATATAAAATGATGTAAAGGCTATTATGTTAATAAATTGAATAGAAATTCACCCTTATGGTAAATAAAATAGGAAATAACTTCAGTAGAATAAAAAATGAATACCTAACTAATTGAAAGTATTACAAAAATATATTTGAAAAAAAAATAATGGTCAGAAAAAAAGACAACAACGATTTTAATTTTAAGTATATTGGCTGGTACTTAAAATAATTATAACTTAAATATTTTAATCTGAACAAAATTTTCCATGATAAAGTGATAAAATATATACTTGTTACAAAAAAGGCAACATTTATTTAAATAATGAACCATATTAAGAGGTACGTACATAAATATTTAAAAAAAGTAGACAACAGTTTTCGTTCAGAACATGAAGAATAAATATTTACGTATTATCATTGAGAAAATCTGGACAAACTCAATTAAAATATTCTTTAATTGATTAGCACTGAAAATACATAGTACAATGAGAGTAAATCAAATAATGGGAGTAATAACCGGAGATTTATTCACCTGCTGTTAAGTTATTTATTAAGTAGGGGTGTAACGTCTTAAAGGCCATATCGCTGCTGTCAAAAGGAGATTAAATACAAGGGTCTGGAAGAAGCAGTCAGAAAGGTAAGTGGCTCGATGAACAAAGTCACCTACCACCGTGGTGACAAAGCTCATGGAGGTAGAAAAGCTACTCCGTGAATGCACTCTGTTAAACAAAAATGGCGTTATGAGAATGATCGGAAAAGAGAGTAGAACATTATGTAATTATACCCCACCAATGTCAGAGTAGGGACAGTTCTGACTCTAAGATCATATTATTAGACAAGGAATAAAGACATAATAATGCCCCTAGTTCACAAGGTACTATCATCACAAATAATATCTATGCCTATGTAATAAATAACATACAAGATTAATATAACTATATACTTTAAATAGATTTATTTCCTTTCTTCCATATACTTACTCTGTGTATAAATTTCATTGTATTTTAGAATAAATTGTTTCATTGTTTCAACATATATACAGATATGTAGAGAGAAAAGTTGTAAGATGGTATTTAATGGTATTTAATGGTATTTCAGAGTGATTGGTGCAATGTGTACGAAAAAATTAAAGAAATTGGACACTCTTGAAAATACATAGTTATTTCAGGGTTATTGAAAAATGTATATTGATAGTCATTACCTTCACAGAATGCAGAAAGGTTATATATTAGACGGCATTTATTTATTTATTATCTTGTGATTCGTACAACTGAAAAGTGTTGAACCAAATGGCTTGAAATTTGGTGAAACGATTGGTCAATGTACAGTGACCTTCTGGTAGAATTTTGGGAGCGACCCGGTCAAAGGTCAAGGTCATGGTCATTTATAACTCAAATAGTATTGAACCATATTGCATGAAACTTAGTGTATCTACTGTTTAGGGTAACTATCTACTGTTTAGGGTAACTATCTCCTGTTTAGGGTAACTATCTACTGTTTAGGGTAACTATCTACTGTTTAGGGTAACTATCTCCTGTTTAGGGTAACTATCTACTGTTTAGGGTAACTATCTCCTGTTTAGGGTAACTATCTCCTGTTTAGGGTAACTATCTACTGTTTAGGGTAACTATCTCCTGTTTAGGGTAACTATCTACTGTTTAGGGTAACTATCTACTGTTTAGGGTAACTATCTACTGTTTAGGGTAACTATCTACTGTTTAGGGTAACTATCTACTGTTTAGGGGAACTATCTACTGTTTAGGGTAACTATCTCCTGTTTAGGGTAACTATCTACTGTTTAGGGTAACTATCTCCTGTTTAGGGTAACTATCTACTGTTTAGGGTAACTATCTACTGTTTAGGGTAACTATCTACTGTTTAGGGTAACTATCTCCTGTTTAGGGTAACTATCTACTGTTTAGGGGAACTATCTCCTGTTTAGGGTAACTATCTCCTGTTTAGGGTAACTATCTACTGTTTAGGGTAACTATCTCCTGTTTAGGGTAACTATCTACTGTTTAGGGTAACTATCTCCTGTTTAGGGGAACTATCTACTGTTTAGGGGAACTATCTGTCTCATAGGGAGATAAAGTTACCCTAACTACAAACAACTAAGTTGTTGTTGTTTGATTTTTGTTTGAGTTACGGAATGAGATGTTTGTTTGAAGTTGAAGAGAAGTTAAAACAAATGAAGCAAGTTAGTGAGTGTCGTACACAGGGTCAATGAAAACTAACTGTCGGAAAATGTATTACCTGTTTTTGTCCACTACGGTGAATATTGATAGTATTTTCTCGTAAAATATCATAATTACAGATATCGTAATAAACGATAGACTGTAATTCTTAATATTTATAATAAATTAAAATTGAATTTCATCAAATCATTCTTAGTTGTAAGTTCCGAATTATCGGACAGTTCCATATCTTCGATAATATATGAAATAGATACTTACAATATTTTATTCTACATATTTTCTAAATTTATCAATTTAATAATGTGAAGAATCTAACTTTAGATTTAAGTTAAATTAATTTTTCTTTTCTGATGAAATTAAAATTAGTATACATGTTGCCAGCTGACCCCTTGTTCTTTTAACATTTACGAAAATGATTAACAATTCTTGGTTTGTTCAATCAGATAAAGATCATTTTAACACTAATGTTACCTATATAACAAACTATATATGAGCTAACTTCTCTCAGTCTTTAACTATGGCTAGAGTAGTGCAAAGTGACGTCATTTCCAGTACTGTGACAGTGTTAAGGTCAGTGATTTTTTATCACTGAGAGGAGCCGGTACTGTGTGAATGTGTCCGTTGAAATTAAAGTAACGATATATTTTTTCACTGACACCGAATCACTGAGAGGAGATGAAGAATGATTTGATGAAATTCAATTTTAATTATTATAAATATAAAAAATTACAGTCTATAGTTACGATATCAGAAATTAAGATATTTTACGATAAAATACTATTAATATTTACCGAAGTGGACAATAACAGGTCATACATTTTCCGACAGTTAGTTGGACATGTGTGAAGCAGGCTTAAATGCTCACTGGTGAGCTAACTTCTCTCAGTCTTTATCTATTGACTCGACAAATATATAATTATTTTTGAGGGTCATTATATTGACATAAAAATACTATATAAACTCAATTTATTATCCTTTGTCAAATATAAAGAAAATAGTCAATCAGCTCTCAATTTTCTACTTTTCGTTAGAAGAATTTCAGTGGATTATTTAATTGAAGTTTGAAGATTGATATCTAAGTTCATGTTGCTAATAATTGAACCAATTTAGAAAACAAAGAACTTTGAAGAAGCAGTCAGATAGAAAAGTGGCTCCATGAACAAAGTCGACTACAACGATTCTTGACTCAGGGTTGAATAAAAGCTACTCCGTGCAAAATGAAGAATTGATGATAGCCATAACTAATATTCAATTAATACTCGAATTTCTCATTAAAAATATAATGGTATTTTCTTTAAATTGAAAAGAAGTCTCACCCTGAAACTTTTGATAAATTATATATCCTAATACAAAAACAAATATTCCATATACCAATATTAGTGAAATGTCAAAATTCCAATTTCAAAATTGTATTTTAATAATTCAATTTTCAATATTCAGTTTTTAAAAATCAATTTTTTCAAAATTCAATTTTTCTAACCTGAAATTTTTCAAAATCAAATTTTTCAAAATCAAATTTTTCAAAATCAAATTTTTCATAATCAAATTTTTCAAAATCAAATTTTTCATAATCAAATTTTTCAAAATCAAATTTTTCATAATCAAATTTTTCAAAATCAAATTTTTCATAATCAAATTTTTCATAATCAAATTTTTCATAATCAAATTTTTCATAATCAAATTTTTCAAAATCAAATTTTTCATAATCAAATTTTTCAAAATCAAATTTTTCATAATCAAATTTTTCATAATCAAATTTTTCATAATCAAATTTTTCATAATCAAATTTTTCATAATCAAATTTTTCATAATAAAATTTTTCATAATAAAACTTTTCAGAATCAAAAAGAGCAGACAGACAAGTTTTCACGAAGAGCGGACTGTCCTTCATTGATCGAATTTTCAATAAGAAAGGAATTCGAAATTTCCTCTTATACAAGATGGTGAAATTTTATGCCAAGTCATCACAGTCACTCACGGCATATTAATGCGAAAGCTATAGATGATTAGTATGCTATCTGCAGTTGTGCAGTCAAATATTGAAGCAACAGGAAGCTATATCGCTAAATAATTTAAATAACGGTATACGGCATTTAAGAACAAAATATTTTTCTCCAAATTGGCGATTCTGAGTTATGGCATTTTAGAAATAACCCAGGAAAGAAGAATTTAATCCTAGGATATTCCTTTAATATCCCACGAAAAGGAGAATTTAATCCTAGGATATTCCTTTAATATCCCAGGAATAAATCCTGCTTGCCTGGTAAATGAGAGATATGCTAACGATTGTAAAAACTCGTATTCATTTTGGCTGGATGACAAATATTAATTATTGTTGATTATTTAAAGAAGGTCTGCTTCGTCTGGCAAGATGGCATTACATTTTTTTATTAAGTTATGGTGGGACCATAGAAGATGAAGTTGGTCCCCTATTAATCTTCTATGGCCCCATAGTAACTATATCTCAGGGTATTGTTTCTATAGAATTCATTAGTCTATTCGAATTTCAAATACGTCCGTTTCTATTAATTGGATACTTCCTGACTTGAATTAATGATTCATATCGACTATTAATATTCACAATTGATTGTATATCATAAGTATTAGTCAATATGATAAATTGATTGTTGCATCGGATGTAACTATCATAATTGCATCGGAAATAATGAAATACTTATTACTATACATTCTGGAAAGTAAATACTTTTATGATATAAATACTGTTAGGGGGACCGCCTCCCTAAAAAAGGTTTAGTCACTAATATCCAAATTTGAAATTTTCAGGGTTAATGCAACTATTTAAATGGAGTATTTTTCATCTAGGATTTTTTTTACAACTTAACACTCTTCACCCCCACCCCCTAAAAAGCCCCAAATAGGGGGGTACTTTCAAAAGGCATCAACTCGTACAGTTTTTGACATATATACATGGGATTGGTTTCATCTTGTTCAAGACAAAATTCCAGAGCTACTTTTTCCAAATTCGTCTAAGAAAAGGTGTAAAAGATTTTTTCCAATTTCTTTCAAAAACATTGATTTTTTCATATATATCATTATACTTCCTCACACATTGAGAAATTTGAAAAAAAAACACGTCTGTAACTTTGTGAGCAATTCACTTACGAAGAAAATGAAACAGACCCCATGTCTCTAGATCAAAAATTGTAAGAGTTGATGCCTTTTGCTGTTGAAAAAATTAACTTTTCATGAGAGCTGAAATTTACTGAAATTTTATTTAGAAAAAAATTGTCGAACTCAAATAATTTTGATTCCTTAACTTAGCGTGGAGACTCTTGTTTGGGTGTTGTGCCCTCTTTTTAATGTATCTAGGTCAATAAATCATTTCATGTGAGATCAAAATAAACCCTCAATACCTGTGCTGACAGGACTTTTGACAGACCTGACAGGTATAATCTACAATATTTTAAATCTTTTTTTTGAAGCACTTCTAGAATGTTTTTAGCTCTAATATTTTAACACGTTATCCGTGAGATTAAAGGACATCGTTTTTTGCAATAAAAAATAATTCTATTTTATTAGATTTGAGGGGAGACGGTCCCCTTAAATACACTTATTACCCTCGCAGATAGTGGAAGGTTATATTTTGGACTTCATTTATTTATCTATTCCTTTATTCATTTATCATCTTGTTATTCGCAAAACTGAAAAAAGTATTCTACAAAAATGATTGAAATTTAGTGGGACGATTGGTCAATGTCTAGTAACCATCTGGTAGAATTTAGGGAGTGATCCTGCCAAAGGTCAAGGTCAAGGTCATTTATAATTCAAAAACTATTCAACCATATTGCATGTAACTTGGTAGGATGATTGGTCAATATCCAGGAACCATTTTGTTAGATTTTAGGAGCGATCGGGTCAAAGATCAAAGTCGAGGCCATTTATAACTCAAAAAATGTTGAACCAAATAACCTCAAATTTGGTGGGACGATTGGTCAGTGTCTAGGAACCATCTGGTAGAATTTTGGGAACGATCTGGTCGAAGGTCAAGGTCAAGGTCATTTAAAACTCACTAACTCAAAAAGTATCCAACCATATTGCATGAAACTTGATTTGACGGTTGATCATTATCCAGTTACCAGTTTATTAGATTTTGGAAGCAAACGGGTCATTTTAAGCGGTGGCGAAGGTGTGCGTTCTACCGAGTGCACGTAATCTAACTATATAAATACTATATAGTCTATATTGTGAACTAGTAGTTATAACTATCCCTCATACTCTGCATTAAAGTGCACATTGCACCTAATATTTTATCCCAGATTGCAGGAAATTTCAAATCCACGGCCAGTGTTGACACTTCTCGGCTATTTGTCATAAAATGACGGACTGAACCGTGCCTCTTGAACATTTCAAGGACTTATGATTAAAAGAAGGATTGCCAGGGATACACATCAAAGAAGTTTAGATCGAGTGGATAAGACGTACCCAGAATCCCCTTTTAATCTTCTATGGCCCCACTTTAACTTTTCTGTGATAGATGAGATATTAATATTAGTATTTTGGTGACTTGAATCAAGATGAAGTGATTCTCGCAAATGGAGAAAATTAATTCCATGAACATCACTGTACACAAAGATTCATAAATTTTCCACCACATACCTGAATGTGTACCTTATCGACTAGAGAAGCTTGATTTTGATATCTGAAATAGGAAAAAAGATATTAGAAATTGAAATAATGGATTAGTAGATCAGGTTTTAAGTGATACTGAACATCTTTTTTAAATGAAGCTTAATGTTGAGTACTAATGAAATTCTATAGTCTTCTGTCAGATTATAATTGACGGTTCTCATATTATTATTTAGAAACTTTTAGAGCAACTCAAGCTACGCGTGTTTTTCTCCTATAAGTTGTTATATATACATGTCAGTATTCGTTCTTAACAACGTAGGTAGGTTTGTATCTTTCCATATTTTTGTCGCAAGAATCGTCTCCCATTAGTGTATAATTATCTTTGAATTTGATTGATCCACTACCCGATTAGCAATAATCTAGTTATTGCTTTCCCAAAAGTGCGGAAGATTATGTTTCGATCGGATTTTATTTATTTATTATTATTCTTGTTTTCACATAAATAAAAAATGTTTTACCAAATTAGGTGAAATTTTGTGCGATTATTGGATAGTATCCAGGAATCATTTGATTATATTTTGTAAGTGATCGGGTCCAAGGTCAAGGTCATTTATAACTCAAAAGTAGCGGTGGCGAAGATATGCACTTTACTAATGCCCGTTCTAGTTAGTATACGATATCCTAATAAATTTAAATATAACGGAAGTGTCGTTGTCATACGCTGTCATCCTCATCTCTTATATTTTCTCACTCAGCTGCAATAACCAATTTGACGGCTGGGTGTACAATTTTATGCCGAATTGGTTCCTCACTGGCCCTTGAATTATTATCGGCATGAATACTAGATTTTATGACTGTGAAGGCGTAAATGAAGCAGAAAGTAAGACACAGTCAGTTTTATTTTCTCAATGCCTAGAAAGATCTGGCAAAGCACTTGACGTCTGTATAGGAAATAAACTTGTTAAAAAAATAATAAAGGAATGCTTAATAGGGTGGAAGAATTTCTAACTTTTGTGAGTAAAGGATCTAAGTGGGCGATAGATCCTTTACCAATAGAGAATTAGACCTTGCATAAATGTAATTAATTGTAAGTAAAAAGTCAAGTCTTTTCACCAGACTCTTTGCTAAGCTCCTTCTTTTTTTTCCACGAGAATATAAGAAAAAACGATTTAATTATTATTTATTTCAGTTCGATAACTGAAGTAAATAATAATTGAATCGTTTTTTCTTATATTCTAGAGGAAAAAGTAGGAGGAGCTCAGCAAAAAGTCTGGACTTAAGAAACCCTACGTGTGTACGGCCCTTTAAGGGTCTAATACTTTAAGTGGTAGATATATCCTTCATATTTTCATTTATCTATCATTTCTACTTTAAAAAAAAATCAATTAAAAACAAAATTGCCATCAATTGGTACCTCTAATCACCATGGAAACGTGTGACTAATCAGCGTTCTATTGAGCCGAATCTCTATTAATTTGTATCATATAATCAAGCTTATATTTCCAAATAAAATGAAAGCCCAGGAGATTTACTTCCATCATTGATAACAGCTTGATAATTTTCAGGGGATTAACCGATAAATATATCGGCTGGCGTTGGCTTACTGCACTGAATTTTTATCAACAGATTGCCTTTACCATTTGGGCTACTTTATCAAGACTTTAGTACGTGGAATGGGTTTGAGGATTTGAATCAGAGCTAATTTTAGGGCCATTTTATATTCACTGGCTTATTTCGTCCAACCGTTACTTTTATTTCATTTTAGATTTAGTTCTACCAAATATTGTAGAGAAATTTCTGTGAATTTAATATCTTTATTTGTAATTTTATACTCATTAGCATTGTCAAGATTGTTATGATATACACACGAACTAAATTTTACATACAATTGAAAACGATCAAATCCAAGCTTTTCAGAAAAAGAAAGGCATATTTTTATGGTAATAAACAAACATGAGGCGTAATGGTATGAATATGAACGGAAAGATAAAATATCCTTTCAGAGAGCTTTTAATTTCCGGGCTGTTGACTATAAATTGCATGACTTTAGATAAGGCTGAGTATACTAGATACGACTGACTAGAATAGATATGACTGAGTACAATATATACGACTGAATAGAATTCTGTATGTAGATATGACTGAGTAGATTAGACACGACTTAGTGCAATAGATACGACTGAGTAGAATATATACGACTGGGTAGACTGGATACGGCTCTCATAAAATGGAATACACAAATGATCCCCGTAACAGGAGAACCTAATTCCAAACAACGAGAACTAGTCTGAGTAGATGGAGATCACAGAGAGATGGTTATGCTGGGGATTAAGAGATAAACAGCTTGATGATCACACTAGAACTATCTTAAATCTTCCTTTTACCCACCTTCAAACAGTGAAGAGATAAAATGCCTATTGAAAAAATGCCTATAGGACAAAATGCCTATAGGACAAAAAGCCTAACGGACAAAATACCTAACGGACAAAATGCATAACGGACAAAATGCTTAACGGACAAAATGCTTAACGGACAAAATGCCTAACGGACAAAATGTCTAACGGACAAAATGCCTACAGACAGAATGTCTAACACAAAATGACAAACGGGAAAAATACCTAGAGGCCTAAAATGCATTGTAAACTGATTTCTAGTATGGGAATAGAGGGCAATGATTTATAATTTTTAATAAATGAGATCAAGTGGAAACAAAGAGCTAAAAAGCTTTTTCTCAATGAGAATTCATTTAATCACTATCAAATTGAATATCAAACATAACAAGTCAGCGTGCTTAGTGTAAACATTGTCTTATTTAGCTGTGTTTGTGATTTATTATTAAAGGCTTTGCTATATATAACAAATCACTTAAATATAAATAGGCTTTTAGTCCGTAGACATTTTGTCCGAGTACTTTTCAAGCAGTCCATAATTTAGGTAGCAAAAGGTAGTCAATAATCTAATCTTCATCATCTATTACCGTTCATTAACATTTTTTCTCGTACATTCTCAATATTCCCTTTCATTCCCAATATTACCTTTCATTCCCAATATTACCTTTCATTCCCAATATTCCCTTTCATTCCCTATATTCCCTTTCATTCCTAATATTCCCTTTCATTCTTAATATTCTCTTTCATTCAAAATATTCCCCTTCATTCCCAATATTCCCTTTCATTCCTAATATTCCCTTTCATTCCCAATATTCCCCTTCATTCCCAATATTCCTTTTCATTCCCAATATTCCCCTTCATTCCCAATATTCCCTTTCATTCCAAATATTCCCTTTCATTCCCAATATTCCCCTTCATTCCCAATATTCCCTTTCATTCCAAATATTCCCTTTCATTCCCAATATTCCCTTTCATTCCCAATATTCCCTTTCATTCCAAATATTCCCCTTCATTCCCAATATTCCCTTTCATTCCCAATATTCCCCTTCATTCCCAATATTCCCTTTCATTCCCATATCTTCCATAGCTATGATGTATTAGCACTTTGTGCGATTAGTTTTTTTTTTCTCTCACCTTGATATAATTCTTCAGATGCTATCCGCTACTCACTGGATCTATGAGTCTTCAATCAAATTAGTAAAATGTCAAATGTACTAGCAGTGATAAAAGACAAATGTCAAATGTACTAGCAGTGATAGAAGACAAATGTCAAATGTACTAGCAGTGATAGAAGACAAATGTCAAATGTACTAGCAGTGATAGAAGACAAATGTCAAATGTACTAGCAGTGATAAAAGACAAATGTCAAATGTACTAGCAGTGATAAAAGACAAATGTCAAATGTACTAGCAACGATAAAAGACAAATGTCAAATGTACTAGCAGTGATAAAAGACAAATATCAAAAGTACTAGCAACGATAAAAGACAAATGCCAAATGTACTAGCAGTGATAAAAGACAAATGTCAAATGTCAAAGACACCTGCTTATAGTACTAGCAGTGATAAAAGACACCTGCTTATAGTACTAGCAGTGATTATAATAGACACCTGGTTATAGTACTAGCAGTGATAAATGACACCTGCTTATAGTACTAGCAGTGATAAAAGACAACTGCTTATAGTACTAGCAGTGATAAAAGACACCTGCTAATGGTACTAGCAGTGATTATAATAGTCGGCTCTATGCAATCTCAAACCCAGTAAATTGACCCCCTGGTGATTCAATTTTTGTATGATGCACTTCATTCAATTTTATGTTAATATTATGTAAGCATGCTAAATATTTTAAGCTACATTGATTAGTTCATCGCTTCCATAATATATTTTTAAGGACTCTTCAAATCGCTTCAAAAGGCAAATGCTGTATTTTTATAATGTTTATAATATTTAATCTTTTATGGTATTTGTTTTTCTCTCGAATATGTACTCTTTACTGTGAAACATTATCTGACCAGGAGTCAAATTACCGGGAGTCAAATTACCGGGAGTCAAATAACCGGGAGTCAAAATACCGGGAGTCAAATTACCGGGAGTCAAATTACTGGGGGTCAAATTACCGGGAGTCAAATTACCGGGAGTCAAATTACCGGGAGTCAAATTACTGGGGGTCAAATTACATTTCACGATGAAAGACAACTGGAAATAGGACAGTGTCATACATAGGACAACTGATTATATCAGGTCATCCCTTAAGTTTGTGTCTATATTTAATTAAAAGGTATTTGAGTATTATCTTAATATGATCGAGCAAGACGTTATTTTTATTCTTAGATACATTTGAACTGATAGAATTATATTTCACAGGACTGAAATGTGAATTCGTTCCATTAAAGCCTTTCTAACAAGGAAGTAACAAGAGACATTTGTGGCACATAATATGCTTTAAGAACGGAAACTCAGCTGCCGCAATATCTTATCAAGAAGAAATTCTGTGGAGGAACTTGCAGAAGATGTTTCGTGAAATGCAGAACTGGAGATCTTACTCTAGGAACTATTAAACAGGAATATCTTAGGAGAGAAAGAAGATAAATAACACTGAGGAATATTTCGAGTCAACCTGACTCATCGTTTGAGTCAAGACTGGTAAACTCCAATATTGGAGTCTTTTTTTCTCTTGATTGACTCTACCTGAGTCAATATGACTATGAATTTATGAATTAGGAGTCAATATGACTCTTGTTTTTGAGTAAAATATTAAGATAGATCACATTTTTGAAACGGTTTTGGAATAAATTGAAAACTCAAATTTTGAGTCACTTTGACTCGTATCCAAACAGTTACGAACTATTAAAATACTAAGTAATGTTCCATTTGATGTAAATATATCTTTAAACAATCTAACTGAGAGTTAATACAGCTAATATCTATTTCAAAGCTAACTCTGCAGACGCTGTAAATTGGCTGATGTTCTTCAGCTAGTGATATTTCTGATCGAAGTCTGTAGTATTGTTCTCTCGGTCTGAACAATCTGAAGTTAGTTAACATCGTCTGCTTCGGAACATGAAGGATGAACTTACAAAGTTATGGAGATATAGTTTTCGTGGGGTCATCGCAGATTTAGAAGAGACCCTACCTAGTCTTCTATGGCCCACCATAACTGTTTCTCTGGGTTGGAAAAAATTAAGCTGTTTTTGAAATTTAAGCTGGGACACCATTTAATGTTCTATTTATAGCGCTAAAAAGAAGTAGCCATTATCTTAATTAGAACAGTTCGTAGCCTAAAGTCTTTTCTTCCATTTATCACCGAGAGTGCTATACAGGGTGACACAAAAGCTCTGAGACAAACAAAATATATCAGATAAAACATTTAAATAGGTAAAACAACATAAAAAATGCTTAAGATATATTATAGAGAACACTTAGAAGACATGTAAAGAAGTTTATTCAAAAAACCTTTCTCTTATTCGACAGATGGCCTCCAATCTGTCGGAGTTGCTTCAACTACTGCAGGCAGATCATTCATTGGCAGTTTGACCATTTGCATTTGAGTTATCGCTTAACAGTTTAGTTTTTATTATACAGTTGCATGAGAATATCTGCACACATTCTTCTCCAATGCCTACCACACGCAGAATTCCATCATATTAATCAGATGCGAACCTTCCTGTTCGGTGAAATTCTTCAATCACAATTTTGACTTCCCACTGAAAGAGCCATTGACTTCTTAAAAATAAGAGACGACACTTATAAATATTATATTTACAATGAAAAAAATGTGTAGCAGAACTTTTGTGTCACCCTGTATATGTAGTTAATATCCCCACCTTTCACATCATTTGCACCTTATATAATCACCGGTGAAACATCGATTATAATAATAATTCAATAATCACTAGACAAGATCTAACTCTAACATCACGTGGGACAGAGTCACTTCAATGCCATCAAACGAAGGCCACTTAAAGGCACAGTAAACTGGACTTTGAATATTGAAAATGATCACCAACATATTAGTGAATATTTAATGCTTTTTGTAGCTTCAAACAGGTAATTTTTAACTCTTCGCAAAACAGGTTTTCATACTCGGTTTAAGTGACTAAATAGGATCACAATAACGATAAAAGGTTATATAATATAGACTTTAATTTGTACGCACATTTCGAGAAATCATCCAATTATGAAAACTGTAAATTATAATTTATTGTTTTGAATAGGAGTTCGAAAGCAGTATGGATAATTATAGAATGACAGCAATTTAGTAATTGCAAAATGAGTAACTCGTCGGTTAGCACACCTAGGAAATTTTTTGTATATTTATCTAATTGCATAAGATATGCTATGATTCAATTTTAAGGATTTTTGACCATAAACATACAAAATAAAGTAAACTGTTCACTTCTTTAATTATACTAAACAGAGATATAATTATCGTGGGCCACCAAAGAATAAAGAGGGACCCAGAATAATCTTTTTCGAAGTAAGATAATGTGAAGTCCTATCTTAATCTTCGATGACCCCACCATAACCTTCGATGACCCCAACATAACCTTATAAAACTTTGCCATTATCTTCGATAACCCCACCATAACCTAATAAAACTCCACCATTACCTTCGATAATCCCACCATAATCTTCGATGACCCAACCATAACCTTATACAGCTCTACCATAATCTTCGATGCACCCACCACAATTTTCAATGACTCCATCACAACCATCGTTAACCCCACCATAATCATCATTAACCCCACTATAATCATCGTTAACCGCACCATACTCATCGTTAACCCCACCATAATCATCGTTAACCCCACCATAATCATCGTTAACCCCACCATAATCATCGTTAACCCCACCATAATCATGGTTAACCCCACCATAATCATCGTTAACCCCACCATAACCATCGTTAACCCCACGATAATCATCGTTAACCCCACTATAATCATCATTAACCCCACCATAATCATCGTTAACCCCACCATAATCATCGTTAAACCCCACCACAATCTTCGTTAACCCCACGATAATCATCGTTAACCCCACCATAATCATCGTTAACCCCACCATAATCATCGTTAAACCCCACCACAATCTTCGTTAACCCCACCATAATCATCGTTAACCCCACCACAATCATCGTTAACCCCACCATAATCATCGTTAACCCCACCATATTAATCGTTAACCCCACCATAATCTTCGTTAACCCCACCATAATCATCGTTAACCCCACCATAATCTTCGTTAACCCCACGATAATCATCGTTAACCCCACCATAATCATCGTTAACCCCACCATAATCATCGTTAAACCCCACCACAATCTTCGTTAACCCCACCATAATCATCGTTAACCCCACCACAATCATCGTTAACCCCACCATAGTCATCGTTAACCCCACCATATTAATCGTTAACCCCACCATAATCTTCGTTAACCCCACCATAATCATCGTTAACCCCACCATAATCATCGTTAACCCCACCATAATCATCGTTAACCCCACCATAATCATGGTTAACCCCACCATAATCATCGTTAACCCCACCATAACCATCGTTAACCCCACGATAATCATCGTTAACCCCACTATAATCATCATTAACCCCACCATAATCATCGTTAACCCCACCATAATCATCGTTAAACCCCACCACAATCTTCGTTAACCCCACGATAATCATCGTTAACCCCACCATAATCATCGTTAACCCCACCATAATCATCGTTAAACCCCACCACAATCTTCGTTAACCCCACCATAATCATCGTTAACCCCACCACAATCATCGTTAACCCCACCATAATCATCGTTAACCCCACCATATTAATCGTTAACCCCACCATAATCTTCGTTAACCCCACCATAATCATCGTTAACCCCACCATAATCTTCGTTAACCCCACGATAATCATCGTTAACTCCACCATAATCATGGTTAACCCCACCATAATCATCGTTAACCCCACCATAATCATCGTTAACCCCACGATAATCCTCTCTCAAGGATATTCGGTCCACAGCACCATAATGTTTATTTTCTCCTGAA
>CANNZV010005755.1:0-23793 GCA_947561585.1 Caprella mutica | reverse complement strand
ATGGCAAATTGCTGTCAATTGGTAAAGAGAGAGAAATAGGATGTGCACAATAAGTGCCTACAGTGGAATAAGGACTGCAGTTAACTATGCAAACGTTAACTGACTGATACAACTCATAACATTAACAAGCCTTGAGGTGGCGCCATAGAAGATTACCAGGGTAACTCTCAATCTTCTATAGCCCACCATAACTTTCTCTCCTAATCTTCTATAGCCCATGCACCATAACTTTCTCTCATAATCTTCTATGGCCCCACCATAACTTTCTATCTAATCTCTATGGCCCCACCATAAACTTCTCTCATAATCTTCTATAGCCCACCATAACTTTCTCTCTTAATCTTCTATGGCCCCACCATAACTTTCTCATAAACTTCTATGCCCACCATAACTTTCTCTATATCTTCTATAGCCCACCATAACTTTCTCTCATAATCTTCTATGCTCCACCATAAATTTCTCTCATAATCTTCCATTGCCCCGCCATAAGCAATGTAATTACTAGGGTTGTGAAAAATTACTTTTAAAATCAAAGATCTTAAGAATTCACAGACGAAAGAAACAATTAATTCTATCCTATATAATATTTTCGTTAACCATAACTTTAAAAGCATATTGTCACAAACTCACAACCCTAGTTATTACAATATTGATATCTTTTTTTAAAAATAAGGCAAGATGTGAAGGGAATACAAGAGAATATAAAAGAGACCGAAACAGAATCGTCGTAATTCATACGGAAGTAATGTGTATGATGTATATTACGTGACTTAAAACTCTATGTACAATATATAATGTATATATATTATATGTATAAATAATCAACATGTAATTACTTCTTCTAATTTTAAAATATAAGAATGGTAAAAATTCGTAATTCAATCGATATATAATGAATAAAATGATAGTTTTATGAAACACAAATTAGAAATGTTTACCATTAGAAGACGTTATGCTTCTACTTTTTATATCAATGTGATATGGAGAAATTAAATATAAACAGAACAATACAGATAGTTTAAATAGAACATTTAAATATAGATAAAATGTGATAGTTAGACTTAATTACACGAAGAGGAAGTGCCGAAAGAAATAGAAATTCTTTACCATTAATAACACTTCACGTGGAACGTGTTTCTCGATAGGAACAATTACTAGAGCGATGTTTAATGTTTTTAAAGTTTCTTCTTATTAGGTTTAAAAAAAGATGTATGTTTAATATTTAGTACTAGATCTACCAACGTCAACTAGTACTGCCGTTTACTTTTCAAACATTGCATATCATAAATTATTTGGTAGTTACTTGATTTTTTGGATTGTTAATGTAACGAGACAGTTATATAACTTTTATTTTAATTGTATACAATGTATACTTGATATCTATCATGGATACCAATTAAAATAAAAGTAAAATAACTACATTATATTTAACAAAAAGGACCTACCAATAATAATTTATGAGATACAAATGTTTGAAAAATAAAAACCAGTCAAATTGACTGGTCGGACTGATGTTCAACCCCTGTAATATAATATTGTAACTACACTAACAGTATATCAAATACGTATGTAAGATGTTTACAATTAAACTAATTTATAAAACCATCACAAACTAGCATGTGAAACCTGCATTAAATTAAAAATAAGGCTAAAGTTACAGTATTTAGCCTAATAAGTAGCCATAACACATATTAGTACAATGATGTCATAGGGTAGGTACAACGTCATAAGTACTGCGTCATGACGTACGATGACGTCAAAGTTCCTGTTGCAGCTCATTTCGTCACAGATTTCCGTGTTTCATTTTGGTTGCAAAATATTTCAAATTTGAGATTTAAATTTCTTATGTCAGGTCATCTTATAGTGAACTTAAATGTAATTGAGAATATCTTATAAAAGGAATTAAGTAATTATTTTTAGAGCATTCCTTGCCAATGAATATTAGGATATTACAGGAATTACATGCTGGCTGGCGAAGGTCGCACCGAACTACCGTCATACCAACTAACTAAAACTAGTTCCTTCAACTGAACCTAAATACATTATTTGAAATATTACCCAATCATCTAACCTTAATCTACGAATGTGACGTATGAACCACGTTAAAGCAGACTGGATTGGTCAGGTACGGTCACGTGGTTGCATCCTCTACGTGATTGGTAGTTACTATGACGTACACATGCGCGGAATACTACGTGAGCGGAGTAATACACATGGCAACCTCAAGACATAAAATCTCAGTGTAGCTCCGTCTTTAATAGAGGGAAGTGGTGAAGGGTGTTCAGTTTAATTGTTATTTAGTATTCTGTGTAATTAATAATAAAACTGCCTATACTAAGTGTGAAAGGAAAATAATTCCGAGCAAGTGTTAGGTATAGAATATATCTTATAATGATATTGTTAGGTACATATAAAGTGTAATGCTTTTACAAGTTAATTAATTTTAATTGTTTATTAAATTATGTACATGTTTTTGATGGATAGAAATAATGAATTCATTGTTTTTGTTTATTTCATTATAATAATAAAAAATTAATTATAAATAAGATGTATGTACAATCTGTACGTTGATCAGGTATAATAAAAAAGTAGTGAGAGGGTATAATTATAGGCTACATTTATAGTACAGTCATGCCGCTTAATACGACCAGTATAGGAAATTAAGCCGCCTTGTATGACCAAAGATAGATAGAAACATATTAAACTTTACATATGACTAAACAATTACTACGACCATAAAATGGAAGATAAATGTGTTGCTGTTTAACGAATTACAATTAATTTATTATTTTTAAGAAAATACATACCTGTATAAGTGTTAATAAATACTACCTTAGAACAGTCTTTGCACACAGGCAGTGCTCGTGAAGTGGGCGTAAACAATAATGGGCCAATCAATAATTTCTAAAGGTCATTTGGTTCGTGACCTGCGTTATAGAACCTTCTTTCAGTAAAGAAACATTTCTTACATTTGTAATTATCTGCTGTGCTGATGTTTTGTTTAAAACATTTCGTCTCCAAACATTTGTCGGCAGACATTTGGCCGACTTGACATTTCGTCAACAAGACGTTCCGTCGCCAGACTTTTCGTCGACGAAACTTTTACTTCGTCTTGATATGTCTTCCGGCCATTTATGTTAACAGTTTCAAAGTAATCGGCATATATTTATATATATATGAACATAATTGGCCATTTTGTAGTTTGCTGTATCTGTTAGTTTGTTGTACTGCACACTTCATGATTGTTTAATGACCTGGCAAAGGGATTCGCCCTCTTCATCCCATTTACGTAAATTCGCCGACGTATCGTCCTGTCAACGAAACGTCTTGTCTACGTATCGCCCTGTCGACGAAATGTCCGTCGACGAAACGTCTTGTCTACGTATCGTCCTGTCGACGAAATGTCCGTCGACGAAACGTCTTGTCTACGTATCGTTCTGTCGAACAAATGCTTGTTGACTAAACGTCTGACAACCAATTATCTATGTTAATAAAATGTTTTATTTACTTAACATTAATGATTAACCATCTATTGGAATATTATTTACATACTTTTTGTACTGTACTTTTTATCTCTACCTGTAGTTTTTATACAGTTCCCCGTCCCCCTTCTTGGCACGTTTCTACTAATAAACAGATGGTTTGTACGTACGACGTACAAGTAGATGACATTAAACATATATTAATGCACTCTTGCATTTCGTGTAGATATTATTAATTGTTTAGTTGTTTGCTTATTTTATTGGAATGTGATCAATAAATGACTGTTTTGTATAATAATATAATGTAATAGAAATAATTTAAATCTTAAATATTTCAATTTGTTCTAATTATTTACTAATTTTAATTTTTTCTAATTCTAATTAATGTTACGTATTTATAAGTTATATAATAACGATATTATGTTTCAATATATTCTTTCAAACATAATATCCTAGAATGCTTTAATTCTATTTTTAATAATTAGCATAATTATGATATAGAATAATGTTTTTATATTAAATAACTTATATACATTAAAATTTCAAGGAAAATATTTTCCCATTAAAATGGAAATAAAAATAATGGTACACTTTTATCATCAGTAAAAAATACATTGAAAACACATTTACTTTAAACCTATTTACTTTTTATTATTTTATGAAGATTCACATTTGATAAAATATCACATTTCAATAGTCAGTATATTTGTACAGGTTAAATAAAACTAAGAAACTGAACTGATAAAAAAACATTGAATAGTTTTAATATTTACTTTTAGATTATTCCATTTAATACAAAGAATATTACTTCTTGGTGTTCTTTTATCGCTTTAACGAAATAAAAGATAACACATTCTTTTATGACATATTCTTTTTACTTTACTTGAAAGTATTTTTTATTAGAAATAGAAGACATCGTGTCATACAGAACATGACTTAGTTATTTGATAAGAAAATAACATAGGGAAGTCATGTTCAATCTATTGTTAATATACTTTACTGTGCAATTTACCTTTCAACATCTGGGGTAAAGGAACAGTTACCAGAAATCAATTTAATACTTCATGACAATTACCATATATTATTAATAAATTTTTTTATTAAAATATTTTCCTTTTAGCGATAACACTCTTTTAATAATTCTGAAATTTTCATCCTTTATTTAACTACATCATTTTAGCCTCAAATTAAAATTAGTCGACTTCAAATTAAAGGAAGTGAATTTCGAATTAAAATTAGTCAAGTTCAAATTTAAAAAATCAACTTTAAGTTAAAACTGTTTCATTTCAAATTAAAACAGGTTAACTTTAAATTTAATGAGTTCAATTTCAAATTGAAATATATTTTTTTCTGTTAAACTCTCAGCTCTGAAATAAATAAAGTTAATTCACAAATAGGAAATTTTCTACCTATATTGAATAATGGCAAAAGCAGTTTTATTTCATCATATATTTATTTACTCGTCCAATTCATAACAAGTTCATGTATAATGGATACAGTAGAACATTCATATTATTCCAAAGATTTATCAGATGGTTGAGTTGATTTTTACTTGAGTTCATTTTTCATAATTTATGATATTTTATAAAATAAGAAAGAAAATTTTAATCTGTACTTGAGTTATTTTGATCTATTTTAATTAGAAGTACACTTTATTTAATTTGAAGTTGATCTTTTTTAATTTGAACTCGACTAATTTTAATTTGAAGTTGACTAATTTTTATTCGAAATTCACTTTCTTTAATTTGAAGTTCACTAATTTTAATTTGAACTTAACTTCTTTTAATTTGAGGCTAAAATGGTGTAGTTTGTAACTGACCTTTTTACTCTACTTTTTAAAATTTCAATAACAATGTTTTTTCTCCAGAAAATACCTGCAATGAATCACTTTATTTTAATTTCTTTCGCTCTCATTTTTTTGAGTCTCGGAACAACCCACGGATTCGGAGGTAAGATTTTAATGAAACTAGACTGGGGTAGTTCCGAGTTATCGGACAGTTCCACATTTCCGATCGTATAAGGAGAAAATAGATTGCTTTATAATATTTACTTGTAATTTATTGGTATCCATGATACATGAAAGTATCATGGATACCAAATCAAAATAAAAGTTATATAATAATTACTCTATGTTTTTTATATGATCGACTACATGGAACCGTTCGATAACTAGGAACTTACCCTACCCGTGATCCGTAGGGAAAACTCTTTGTTTTTTATAGAAAGAGTTTATACGTACTTACCACATTGTCTACATTATCACAATGTCACTAAAAATTAAACCTCAACAAAAGACTTTTAGAATTCGAGTTTTCGAATAGAAAATGTCTATTCCGGAAGCTTGAATCGTAAAATCTACAACTTAGAGTTGGAAATAGTTCTTTCTTTAACGATAATATGTTTAATTTGAAGATTAAAGTCGTTTCACATTATCCTAACGATTTTTTTACCGGAAATATTTTATGTGATATAATTTATAGTGTAATGGTATCTAGGATACTACATAGTTATCGTATCTAGGATACTACATAGTTATCGTATTTAGAATACTACATATTTATCGTATCTAGGATACTACATAGTTATCGTATCTAGGATACTACATAGTTATCGTATCTAGGATACTACATAGTTATCGTATCTAGGATACTACATAGTTATCGTATCTAAGATACTATAACTATCATATCTAGGATACTATAATTATTATCGTATCTAGGATACTATAACTATCATAAATTTCTAGGATAAATATATAGGTGTCTATATAGGATACTATAACTATCATATATTTCTAGCATATATAGAGTTATTGGATCTAAGATACTATAGCTCTTCCATTTATTAGATATTATGGTTTATTTTAACTTGAAAACAGGCGTAATTTTTTTCCTCATTTGCTATGAGCACAAAGATAAAAACAAACCAGTTTAACAAAATTTTATTAGGATATAGATACGTAATATCAACGTTATTGAAAAGTATATGTAGACAAGAATCCTGTAAAACACAAACATAAATTCAATTGTCTTTTCAAATTAAATTCAAATGTTTATTATTGAGGCAAACAATTAACTCTGATCAATTTTCTTCGTCAATTCGTATGCTATTATTATTTGACGGAAAATTATATAGGGGCCATAAAAGATCAAGTAGAGGCTCTTGTTATTATTTGCGGTATAAATTTCCATCTGTGTCAGTGATATTTAATGTTTTTGTGGGCCAATTCCCCTCTTCACTCATTCTTTTAGCCTTTTCTAACCCCCACTCCCCTCTTCCAGGACTGACCAACACCAAGTGTAACCTTGACGTCAACAGGGGGGAAGTGACAGACCCATGTGGTGGTCTTTACGATGCCGTTTGCGGGGGGAGGTACTGCAGATGCCCCTCTGGTGAGTTAAATAACCTTCTGTAAAGAGTCACTGTGATGAGGTACAGTGAAACTTCTGTGTTGCCAAGTATTGGTTACTTCATAACTCGGGGACACTGATAGTTTTCTATGATTAAAATCTTAGAGAAAACTATGGTTTTTGAGGGATGACTAGGATGAAATTTCTCTGAGGTAAATATTTTTCTATAATTTAAACATAGAAAATACTTCATAACTCAGGTCCTCCATTACTCGAGTACTTCATAACTCAGGAGTGTCACTGTACCTAAACTGTGTTTCGTTTTTTTTAAATTGGGAATTGGAGAACATAGATGATCGAAAAAGTGAAATATTTCTATAATTAGGAACTTACCATACACTAGTCATTTTAGTCTGTCTTTTTCGTTACAGGTGGATAGAACATGCTAACCTACACAGGTGTGTCAGGGACAGTAGTGGAGGAAGTCAAGATGGGGGAAGTGATCTCTTCGATGATCTGCCATTCGACTACGTGCCACCCAACAAACAGAAAGACTTAGGTACTGTTGAAGTAATAGATATATACCAGACACACTTTATTCTTTAATTGCTATTTTAGTAGCTATAATAGCTATTAGCTATATTAATAGAATATTAGTCTATTCTTTGACATACTTTATAGCTGTACTTTGACACATTTTCCTTTATTATTTAACACAATTTTTTAATTAATTCAATTCTTTCCATTGGCACACCAAAAAAAAAAGTTTATTTTTCTAAATCAAACAGAAAAATTCTTATCACATCTGAATTCGAATAACCCTAAAATAACACCAAAGAAATGTTTAAAATGTTGGCAGAGTTGATTTTACTTTTCATTTTTTCACAGCGTTGGAAGAAACAGCTTGCATAGCCTCTCACACCTGTGATACGATGTACAACGCAGTCTGCAGAAACGGATTCTGTACCTGTCCTTCAGGTGAGTTAGAAGAGTATAATTAAGGGCCAATAGTAGGAAATTAGATCATTATTAAAATGGGTAGACTTCACATTATCTCATATGAAAAAATATTGCAATTACTTTCATTACTAATACGTTGGTTGATATAGTTACACTATTGCCTTTACAAATCTAATACATGGGTAAATAGCTAACTTAAATTATTCAGTAATATACAAGTACAGGCAGGCCCCGCTTTCATAACAGGACGACTTAATTAAAGCGGAGTTGACCCCGAGCTTACTTACATCAGTTGTACCGGAAAATTATTTTTAAACAATTTTATTTAATTGAAAGAACCCTACAAAATGCAGTACATAGTATTAGTGTACCATGCAAACTTCTTTGATTTTTGTTAATGGAAAACGAAAAGATTGGAGTAACAATGCTAAACTAAGTTCTCTTTAAGTTCAATTTCCAAGTTATAATTCGAGGTACGATCTTTGACTTATAAGTAATAATATAAGTAATAATAATATGAGTAAATTAGCTGATTTAGTTAATATAATTCAGTTCAAATGTTCACTTTTATTTTATTTCCAGGCACCATCGAAACTTACGGCAAATGTAACTCCGTGAACACAAGAGACAGGAACGATAGAACAATTTTCACCATAAATAAGGCTAACGTTCACACCAGTGGAGTCTGTCAAACGGCACTGTTTGTCCTGTTAGCTACTGTTGTCAACCTTCATTAGTAAAACTGTCAAACTTGACACCAGTGGAGTGTGTCAAACAGTACTACCGTTTGACAACTGTTTCTAGTGTAGCTGTTGAAATAATCACATGGGATATAATACCAAACTTCAGTCAAATTCTATAAAAAAAATGACTAGGTTCAAATTTAACAAGAATCACAAGAAGTACCATAGTTAAGTATTAAGTTAGTGTTATTCTTCGAAGTGCCCACCATAATTTTCACAGTGGGAGCCGAATGGTCCTCATAATGACTGTTGTCTTCGCTTATTAAATGTTAAAGGTCCTCTCCAGGCTCCGGGAAAAAAGGAGTTTATTACATAATATTATAGAACTAAGGTCTACGATCATTATTCTGCAAACTGCATACAATTCTGTTCATTATGTTTTTATTATATATATTATATGTTTTTATTTATATACTTTTAAGACTTTGTGTGTAACAATTGTGCGAAACACTATCCTGACGCTGAAGAAAAAGATTGTACACTATAGCTCTGTGTTTTGATTTCAAATTAGTATTTTAGTAACAGAAATTGCATTTTCGGCTCTCATTGGTCTGCAATTTATTTCTTGAAGTCATATACGTTTATATAATAATTTACTATTTTATACCTTTACACGAATGTTTAATATTGGATTTATTATACCTAGGGTAAGTTCTTAATTATCGGTCAGTACCCCCATTTTCGGACACGTAAGAAAAAACGATATAATAATAATTATTTAATTTTTATATTTATTGGTATCCATGATACCTGCAGGTATCATGGATACCAATAAAAATAAATAATTATTATCATATCGTTTTTTCTTACGTGTCCGAAAATGGGGTACTGACCGATAATTAGGAACTTACCCTAATACCTAGTTTACATTCAAAACAGACGGTGCACATTCTTTTTCTTTGGACTGAAAATTTTGAAGTTAAACTGTTAGTGCAGAGTTTTGATTATTAAAATCTTTAAAAACATATAAAATTGATAAATGCTATCAAATTGCATGGAGTTTGCAGTAAAATGATAAGAACATTAGCATCAATGATTAAAACAAACACATATGCTTGGAGAGTACCTATCAGGTAATTGAAATAAGAAGAAGGATATTATATGTTAATGATTGTCTTAAAATGATTTTTTTTTTTGATGTGTGTTAAATACTTTTCAATAGATGGAATAGTTTTTTAATTATTGTTAATTATATCAATATTTAGTACCTTGTTTTTTCTATTTTCTCAGGAAATCATAAATCAAAAGATATTATCAATCTCCGTAGACTTAGTGAACTAAACTATTTACCCTTAGTTATAGGCGTGTGCGATGTAAGTCACTAACTGTAACTAATAAATAGGGTTGTGACAACATGCTTTCAAAATCATAGATCCAGAAAATATTATAAACGGAGAAAATTAAAGACTATTCGATCGTTCTAAACCAGCGGTATATAGTATCCAATACCATTTCATTTCGTTTATGAATTCTTAAGATCTATGATTTTAAACGCATATTGTCACAACCCTAATAATAAACTTTATTTAATAATGTAATGGAGAAAATCCTTATGCTACTTGGTAAGAATTTTAAAATAGTTTTTTGATAATCAAATTTAGTCATTTAATGTAGTTCAAATAAAGTTTAAGTTCCAAGTTATCGAATGGTTCTCCATTTTCGATCATTTAAGTAAAAATATATATATAATTTTAACAATACATTTTTTTCTTATATGATCGATAATGTGGAACAGTCCGATAACTCGGCACTAACCCTAATCAACTGTAAATAATGAATGTGTTGAAAATAAACTTTTAAAGTGAATTCGTTGTACAAACCAATTTTTTTAAAGTTGATTCCAAAATATGGTACGGACCTTTATAATAACATCTGTCTTCAATTTTTTTTTTTAATTCTCTTGAAATATATCTCAGCTTTTTGTCATACATGTATGTGGAACCTTATGACACACATCTATCATACTCTTTTCACGAATTTCCTCCTAAATTTCTGTAAAACCTCCTGGAAATTTCACCCATACGTGACCAAGGCCGTCAGGAACTTTTTATATTCAAATCTAAAAACAGATTTGGAAGAATCGTAGGAATTGAGTTTCCGAAAATATCCCGGGGTCCAATCCTTTGAGAGTCCTTAGGACTATAATAGCTGTGTTTGGATCGAATTTTGTTTATATTTTTTTTCACGTTTCTGCCAAAAATATATATATATATATATATACTATAGCTAAATTATTTATCAAAAGTATTTGATTCTGACAATTGTTGATTTCCTTTGAAAAAAAATCAATTCTAAGTATCTCTTGAAAATATGATGGTTTTCATATACCATTATTTCATAATAAAAATCATCATTAATTTCTAGTATTACTATACATGTAAAATTTAGTGACATTTATACAAAGGTTGATACCCATTTATTTCTTGACTAGCTCCAATGAATTACAATCTAATATACAATCATTTCTTTGTCAATTTTAAAACATCAATAAACGTAAATACCCAGAAATGTTAACGTCTTATTAGCTCACCTGAATAATAAATACCATTGCATTTAACAAAATATCTCATATACCTCAAACCGTGACAAGAACTTCAATTACTAATATTCATATTAAAGTAACTATAACAAAGCTGAGTGTGTGCCCACAACTGAAGAAAAGATTGGCTTTTCTGGCTATCGGAATTATTTATTTATGATTGAGACTCTGTGGAAATAGATTAACTGCTTGGACTGCAATGGTACTAACCAGTGTGCTCAAAGTGACTCAGAGACGAACATTCAAGGTAAAAACAAGTTTTTTAATTAAAACTAGGGTTGTGACAATATGCGTTTAAAATCATAGGTCATGAAAATTTTATACACTTTTTGAACTAAACACTATTTAATCGTTCTAAACCATCGGTATATAGTATTCGATACCATTTTATTTAGTCTATGATATTCTTAAGATTATGATTTAAAATGCATATTGTCACAACCCTAATTATAACATTAAACAGTTTTAATGATTTAAGTTTTCTATGTTTCTGGACAATGAGTCTCCACTGTCAAATGAATTTTATTTTATATTGTTTTGAGCAGTTATATACCTATAGCCGCAATAATTAATTCAATTAATTTTTCTAACGGAAAATTGTTTCAAAAGTTTTTTCGTTCATAATAATTGGAAACCAGTGTTAAACTACTTTTTTATGAATCCTTGCTTGACTTAGTGTTCGTTGCATATAGTGTGGTGTAGATTGCCTTTACAGAAAAAAAACAGGCTGTACAAATAATCGATAATAGACAACTCAGATCCATGTAGCTAATGCATAAAAGTTGCCCAAAAGATAGAGAGTACATTTAATAATCTGTCTTTTAATTTCTACCCATATATTGCAACTTGGCTGTCCTGCTAAATAATAAGCCAGAAAAGTGCATTAAAAAATAATTAGCCACTGTGCAAAGACTGCAACCTTCCTATAGTCAATATTTCCCGACATCATATAATGTAAAAACTCACTGTGATAACTAGACAGCCACGCACAAATTTATCAACACTAGAAAACATTATTCAGAAATAAATAGAGGTCATACATATTTATTCATAACCCAATTAACACATGACAGCCAAATAATACTATAAACAGTATTATTTAAAAATACTATATAAATCCTCAAAATAGGCACGGTATACACATTAAAAACAGCTTATCACGGTGATAAAATTGGCTAACTAACTAGCTATTGTAGGCTAACAGACCTAAAAAGTCGACACTAAAATCCTCTTTTGTAAAATAACCCAAGTAAAAGTGAAATGTGAATTATGCAAATAAAATGAAATTTTAACTTTTATTTCTTATTTTTTGCCTGATAGACCAAGTATGGTCTACCGCAGAGTTAGATTTTTTAATGTGCAGATTGATATTTGTTGAACAATATTTTCTTTTTTTGTTCTGTGAATTTGGCGAATTTGTATATTTTTCTATCTCAATACAATTATCATAATGAAATAATCTTATTTTTATCTTACATGGTCGTTAACGTGAAACCATCCGTTAACTGGATACTTATCATATATCCACCAGGTTTTTGAGCATCAAATTGTTACTGTTTTTTCACAATGGTGTCAAATGACTTTCAACTGACCACGGCCCTGTTCTACAACGTATACGCCATACAACTCAACCTAATACGACCAAGCCGCTTACAGTGTGCAATGATGTGTAGCCAACATGAAGACTGTGGAGGTATCATGTGGAATCCAGATACAGTGAGTCTTAATTAAACATATATGACTAAATACACATCACTAGGAGAACAGTACAATAATTCCACTTGACCTGAATTACTATTTCATGTGATTCACAGAAACTTTTGGTCCTAATTAACCAAAGTCCTCAAAATTAGGTCGCCAGCTTCTCTTTCAGAAACAGTTGAAACAACAGCATCGACAGAAGTATTTCTGCATTTTCTGATAGATATACCTAGCTACTTCTTCTTTAGAACTATCTTATGTGTAATATACCCTTTAGCATTCAGTATCGTTTAGTAAAAAAATTCTGTCTAAAGCTTCTCAACATCTAAATTATTAGATCTATCAACATTCACATTGTCATCAATATCAAAGACTTCCTGGACAAGACTTTTCATTTTCAAAATCTTTTCTGATTTATTTTGCCCTTTTCTGATGTATTTTAAGAATAGCACAGCAGTAGTGCATATATGATCAAATAAACATAGTGATCACGTCATATGATCACGTCTAAAAGGGTCTTTACCTAGACACTCTCAGTATCGTTGCCCACTTGATACTGAGAGAAAATATAACGCCACACTCACAATAACTCTTCTCAGATATACCCTTATCTCAAGAAAGCACGTGTTTCACATAAGCAAAATACATCGGTCACAGCCGCTGTTGGGGCGTTCCGTGAAAGGAAGGAGAATGAGCCGAATTTCAACAACGTTCGTTGCCGCGCAAAAAAGGAAAAACTAATCGTGGTAACGCGAGCTTTGATAGAGATCTTTTGTCTCGTTGAAGATTTGAAATTGGTATAGCGGTATACTGCTGAGCGGATGAAATCCATCAGAAATCTAGATAGAAATCGATAGTTGAAGTTCATCATTTGAAGGCCCGGATACACCGAAGGTACTTTGCTGAAGTGTTCCTGAAGTGAGGAGAAAAAATCATCACCGCTTGTTACCGATCACCAGAAATTGGTCTCCGTTCAGACAACGCTATATACGCTCGACCAGCGTTTATGTTCACTCCCACTGCTCCGAAAGTTTTGAATTGCTCAAAGTATTATGAGCGGTGAGGAGCGGTAACTTTCCGCTACCTCAAGGTTCACCACCGCCCCAACAACGCCAATTCAAAACTTGGCAACATTCGACGCAAGTGCGTTGACGTTTTCGGTCCGCTAGACCAACGCAATTTTTTTAAACGCAGAACCCTCAGTTACCCGGGCGCCTGGCGGTTCTTAAACGTTGCACAACCTTTGTTGAAGCGACACTGCATTGCTGGAACTGTGTTGGGCTTTGAAGGAGCAATCCATTTCGGTGATGGACTTTGGTTTGGCGTTGGTATGGGGGTCACACAGCTCCATACCACTAAACCAACGCTTTCTGCCTATAGCAGCGTCAACACCAGTTTTATACCCAGTTTTCGATTTTTCCTCAAAAAAATATAAACAATTTTGTGCAAAATCGAAAACAAAGGAAGCGAACGCAGTTTTAGCGGTGAATCCATCGTCCACGAACATGCATCTTACAGTGTCAAACTTTGACTAAGCATTGCTGGAGCGGTGATGAACTTTGTGTAGCTGAAAATTGACGGCTCCTCACCACTTGCAATATTTTGTGCATCGTAAAAACTTTCGGAGTGGTAGCAGGGACTGAGCAGTGGCGTAGAGCATACGTTGTTGCTTTAACGAGGACCAACTTCTGTAAACGGTAATGAGCGGTGATGTTATTTTTCACCGCTCAAGGAACGCCTCAACAAAGTTCGGCTTGTGTGACCTAAGCTTTAGCTATTTTACTTGCTCATTACAATCATGAAAATAAATTAATTGTCAATTGAAGCAGAATCTATTATACGCAACTAAAATATAGTTCAATATAATAGGAAGCCTTGCCATCTATTTCAAGAAGAGAAATGTATTAAATCAAGCCTTATTTTTAAGTAAACCCTGATGGTATATAAATAATGAATGCTCTGATTATTCTAAATAATATCCTAATTCTGCATATTTCTCTCCCAATCAGCCTCTGCTATGCAGTTTGGTTGTCTCCTCCACAACTGCAGACGCTGTCAAAATTACGGCAACTGAAGTGTTCAAAATATCCAACTACCGAGGCGGGAAAATCTTCAAACTGCCACAAAGATCGAGAAATTTATAGTAATTTTCTAACTCTAATATAGTAGTTCCTATCTCATGGTTCCTCTAATATTTAATTTAATTTTGAAATTTTAATAGCGAATAGCGTACCACTATGAAGTTGAAAATCCTACTGCTCGGAAAGAAAGTTATGGTGGAGCCACAGAAGATTGAAAGGGATTTTATTTAATCTACAATGGCCCCACCATAATTTCCTCCCAGGGGAAGTACATTTAAATAAATCTAAATTAAAGGTTTAATATAAATAAGTTTCTTCTAAACAGTGATGGTAATGATGATTGCAAAAGCTTAAACAGTCGACTGTTACCTCCCCCAGTGACGTCAAAGGTAACTAACATCATAAAAAATTACTTGAGTACTAACTTAAATTGCAGAAATTCAGGAGTTATACCCTTAATATAATATAATGAGTTTATCATCAAATAACAAAGAGTATTTTATAAATTTAAATTATAGCCAGGTAGCAATGCTTATCGGGTCAACAGAGCCATAATATTGGTAATATTGTAGCGATATTGCCGAATAATGTAACAATATTGTAAAAATATTAGAGTACTGTTGGCCCATGAAACATTGCTACCTGCTACAGCTATAATGAAATAGGGTAATCTCCAAATTATCGGATGGTTCCACATCTTCGATCATTTATGAAAGAAATTTTCTAATATGATCGAAATTGTCGAACAATCCGATAATATGGAACTTACCCTAATAATATATAGTTACTTGCCATTAAATCTACCTGCAAATTATCACACTCTGCAGGAGAAAGCGATCCTGTCTATCAGGAAAATGACATACCTGGTGGTGGACTTACAGTACATGACTTCGACGAACAAGTTCCACAATATGGATGGAGATGAGATGGACAGTGAATCACTTGGGTTAGCACCTTTCACCGACTCCACATGCTACGCCATGGTTGATGTGGACTTGGAGTACTATCAACTTTTGTGCAATAAACCTAGAGCTGCTTCTGACTACGAATTTTACTGCATTTAATTGAATGAAAAAAGTCCCCAATGAAAAATCCTCCCGCAAAATACCCCCCCCCCCCAAGGGATCAGATTAAATCTTTACAGTCAGAATTAATGGCATTTAATAATGTTCAATATATTAATAAAAGTGAAAAAGGCTATTTATATCGACCGGGGTTTTTTTGCACCGGAGGTTTTTACTTGAATGGTTTTGTCCAGGGGGTATTTGACCGAGGAGTTTCATTGCATGGGGTTTTTTAGACCAAGGGGCTTTTTGCACGGGGGGCTTTTGACTGCGTTTTTTTTTCACGGGGTTTTTTGTCTGTCACCTAACAGCATATACGTTTTCTGTTGAAATTGATGCTTGAGATTCAGCGAAATTATCGCAAATCATGCTTCCTACTTGTCGGTGACCTTAATTCAATGCTCACTATCAGGAATGCTTGGTTTCTGTGAGCGGTACCGATTTGGCTGGCGAAGCAACTCGAGACTTTTCTTATCTTTCCGGATATGTTCAACTTATCAATGAGGCAAATCAAAACAGTGGTAACTGTCTTGATCTCTTGATGACTGATGTTTCCAACATTGTTGACTGTACATACAGTTAAGTCCCCTCATTTTATTTCTAATCATTGTAGCTTACGTGTCAATTGGCAAGCGATTGTGGAAGATTTTGATAGTATTGATTTGGGTCTCGTTTTCAACTCTTCTTAACTCCAAATTGTCAAATTTAATAACTAGGACCAATTCAAATAAATAGGACCATACGTACTCGCATCAGAGACGAGGCTAGATTTAATAATTATTTCTGAAAAGCACATAATGATAAGCAATGTGCTTATACCATTAGTGGTCACAAGAAAAGTTACATCATTTAGTGGCTAATTACAGACGGCTTCGCTCACGTGCTGCTGGTATAGAAATTGAGTACAATAATACACACTGCATGCATACTTGATAAATGCCTCGAAACCCTAGAATTGTTTGAATACTCTAAAGAAGATACTTTGTGGTTCAGACTCGTCATTGCCTCCGATGACGAGTGGCAAGCAGAGTAAATGCATCCCCAGATCGCCGGATTCTTGTCATCCTGTACAGAAAGGTGGCAGGCATGACTTTTAGGTTTACTTATGGATTTAGATTCGTATGTTGAAGTGGATCCTAACGGCATTTTTACTCAAGAAAATTTCGAATGCTGTACGTATCACCCAACCTTACCAAACTGTTACGGGGCCTTTCTTCTGCTCGTAGCTTTCTGCGAAAATGGCGCTTAGTAAATTTTGCACCAATTCATAAAGGAAAATACAAATTTGTTGTGGAGAATGACTTCTTACTTCACGATCAATTTGTTTATGTTGTGATATTGATACAGCTGATGTGCTGCTTATTCTGGTGCATAACCTTCAATCTACTTTTGATTCTTTATCTGAAGTGCGAGTTGCTTCTCTCGACTTCAGTTCTGCTTTCGACTTAGTAAGTTACAAGGCTTTATTATACATCCTTAAGTCATTGGTTGGGAGTTGCTGATAAGTTGTTGAGGGTACTCGGTGATTTTTATCCTAGCGTCAGCAGTGTGTTTTAATGATGAACAGAATAGTGATAAAACTGATTATGTTTCAGTTTTACCAGGTGTTCCATTACTGTTTAGTCTATATACTGCTGTTATGAGGTCGTACATTGAAAATAAATTGATTGATTATGTTGATGATACTATTCTTTATTCGACTGTTAATTCTCCAATGGACTGAATTGCGGTTGCAAGTTCACTCAACAGAGTTCTGGATAAAATTCAGTAGTGGTGTCTGCAGTGAGTTATGAAACTTTACTCCAATAAAACGCAATCTAAGATTGTTAGTAGATCCAGGACCTCAAGTTCAGTGCTACAATCTATGTCGCTCTGTGGAATATCCATTCCTGTGTTTCCACCTTGTAAACTTTTGAGAGTGACCATTGATGATAGAGCTACTTTTGGAAAACGTAAAAGGGCTTTTGCATCTTCAATTTCACAAAGGACAGGCCTGCTCCATAATTGCGATCGTGCTTTTTATGCTTTTGAACTCCCTTTGTTTGGGTATTGCTCTCTGATCCTGATATCTGATTCTGATTTTCATTTAAAGCTGTTAGATAAAGCTCTAAGAAGTATAAATATTTCTGTTACCGGATGTATAAATTTGCATGTTTGCAGGGAAGTTGCAGGTATACTATGTATGAGTGAGATCCGTGCTTACTTGAGATATTGGCATATTGCTGCAGTATCAAGTGTGTCACAACAATGAGAGAATCTGAGTAGCTCTGTACATGCTTTTAAGGTATTTAATATTAGTAAGCATCCCATGAAGAATAATTTGCCTCCTTGGATGATCGTTCCAGTAATTACGCTGCAATACAACTCAATTTCCATAGTCCTTTATTCCCATCATCTGTAAAAAATGGAATGACCTTTTAAATTATGTTGTTCATGTAGTTTTTGTCCACTGTTTGAGAACAATTATATCTAGATTGATTAAATGAACAAGCGGATTTTGATGCAAAAATCTAAGGTTTTTCCGATTAGGTCTGATGCGTGTGTATGAAGTCTGTGTTTCTATCTATAGACTTAACATCTTGATTTGTTGATTTTTTTCTCTTATTCTTGTATTGCTATGTGCTATCACCTATCGTCATATTTCACAATGTTTATTTTAATGAAGTTTTACGGTTTTTTAAAGTTTTCTTAAATTTAATTTTGCGGCTTTCGACCACCTCCGGGTCTTATCAGATTATAGTAATATAGTTGTAAAACTTTACAGTTGCATTCATCTTGTTCTTTTTAAGGAGGGTTTTAGTGATTACATGTCTCAGACTGTCTATGTGCATCACATTGTTGACATATTCGTACATTAGGCATTTTCCTGCCTTACCCGGGTTGAAAATATATGAACCAATTATTGAAATGTGCAAGTAATATAAAAATAGGTGACGAATTCGTCCACCTATGTAGTTTATATTTTGTTAGCACGAATATGTCACCGTCAGTTAATTCGCTCTATCATGCACTGTTCAATTTTACCTACCTATAGTGTTATACGATATCAAAAATATATATCATATTTAAACACTACACAAAGTTCTATAATGTATTGTTTCAATATATCACTTAATACTGCTAATGTTGTATTAATAATATATTGCGCAATTGTATGAATACTTCTCACCGTGTATACTTATATATTACTAATCTATTTATAAAATTTTCTCCTAAATATTTACATATAAGTTATAATAAATTTACTTATCTCAGTATAACGTCACTTATTTACTTTATTTCACAATATCCTATGAAAATAAAATGAATACAAGCATACCCCGCTTTCAGTACGTCTCAGACTTATGACAGTCGAATAAGTGTGGAACATGTTTCACTTTAATTTCTCCTGGAATAGAAAATATTTAGGAGCAGCTTTGGTATTTGGTTTATCGTTTTCAGTTAAGCTGTTTTCACCGTAAGTTATGATTTTAAGGCAAATAACGTGTATTACTTACCATAAAATAATTTTTAATCCATCCCACCTCCATAAATTACGGTGTGAACAGCTTAACTGAAAACGACTTGCCATATTCTAAAGTTACTCCTAAACTATACCAGGAGAAATAAAAGCGAGTCTGAGACGTAATAAGAGCGGAGTGTGCCTGTAATTAAATAATTACTCGTATTATTTCCCTTATGAACAATAGGGTAACTTTCTAGTTATCGGACGGTTCCACATTTGCGATCATGTGCGAACGAACTGCAGTGGTCATAAATACAAAATAAATTAGGTCCAATAATAACCAATATATGGATTCTTCTTCTAGTTTGATCGAAAATGTGGGACCTTCCGATACCTCGAAACTTTCCCTAATTGACTGTAAATGAGAAATGTGTTGAAAAAGAATTAGTTTTACTAAACTAAATTATGATAATTATAATTTATATTCATTATGTTATATTCATATTAACGAAACAATGAATAAAAGTCAGACGAGTAAAAAATGATTTTCATACAAATGGTTGACATGATTTTAATTAAGAAAAGGATATTCTTTTACCTGCTATATTGTGCCGTGAAAAAAGAAGAAGTTAAGGGCCGTACACACGTAGGGTTTTTAAGTCTTTCCACCAGACTTTTTGCTAAGCTCCTCCTACTTTTCCCACGAGAATACAAGAAAAAACGATATAAATCGTATAAATATTATTTGGTATCCATTTCTTATATTCTTGTGGAAAAAGTAGGAGGAGCTTAGCAAAAAGTCTGGTGGAAACATTTAATCAACCCTACGTGTGCACGGCCCTTTATCAACTTTATTCGATAAAATACAGGTTCAGTAGATACATCTATATTATTTTATTGGTATTTTTTTATAGTCTGAAATATATATATACACATAACTATATATAATAGTAAGATGAAACATTTTTAATATCTATTTGTCTTAAATTGAAGAATGAAATAACTGTTTGCAACTGATTTAATATGATACTACCTTTAGAAGTCATATTGCAAACTATGAGCAAGCGTTCATATTCATATATAGAAAATATGACTGCTATTACATACCTTTAACAAAACACCATTAATTTCATACAAGTGGCTCACATGCTAGTATTTACTTTTTCTTTATCTTTTATCAGATATCAATTAAGCGATAATACTCAGAAACTGTAATTGGCTTTATGGATTAAATGAAGAAAAGGTACCTAGTCATTTCAGAAACTAGCTTCCACGTCTAAATTCCTCAGTGCCACTTCAATTAACTATATCCATCTATATTAAATGAATGTTAGTTAATATGAATGTTAGTTAAATGAATGTTAGTTAATATGAATGTTAGTTAAATGAATGTTAGTTAATATGAATGTTAGTTAATATGAATGTTAGTTAATATGAATGTTAGTTAATATGAATGTTAGTTAATATGAATGTTAGTTAATATGAATGTTAGTTAATATGAATGTTAGTTAATATGAATGTTAGTTAATATGAATGTTAGTTAATATGAATGTTAGTTAATATGAATGTTAGTTAAATGAATGTTAGTTAATATGAATGTTAGTTAATATGAATGTTAGTTAAATGAATGTTAGTTAAATGAATGTTAGTTAAATGAATGTTAGTTAAATGAATGTTAGTTAAATGAATGTTAGTTAATATGAATGTTAGTTAATATGAATGTTAGTTAATATGAATGTTTGTTAATATGAATGTTTGTTAATATGAATGTTTGTTAATATGAATGTTAGTTAATATGAATGTTAGTTAATATGAATGTTAGTTAATATGAATGTTAGTTAATATGAATGTTAGTTAATATGAATGTTAGTTAATATGAATGTTAGTTAATATGAATGTTAGTTAATATGAATGTTAGTTAATATGAATGTTAGTTAATATGAATGTTAGTTAAATGAATGTTAGTTAATATGAATGTTAGTTAATATGAATGTTAGTTAAATGAATGTTAGTTAATATGAATGTTAGTTAAATGAATGTTAGTTAAATGAATGTTAGTTAAATGAATGTTGGTTAAATGAATGTTAGTTAAATGAATGTTAGTTAATATGAATGTTAGTTAATATGAATGTTAGTTAATATGAATGTTTGTTAATATGAATGTTAGTTAATATGAATGTTTGTTAATATGAATGTTTGTTAATATGAATGTTAGTTAATATGAATGTTAGTTAATATGAATGTTTGTTAATATGAATGTTAGTTAATATGAATGTTAGTTAATATGAATGTTTGTTAATATGAATGTTAGTTAATATGAATGTTTGTTAATATGAATGTTAGTTAATATGAATGTTAGTTAATATGAATGTTAGTTAATATGAAGGTGTGAGTCACTGACTCTAACATTGCAGTTTGTATAAACAGTATTTTTAATTAAAAAATAATACAGTTTTAATGGTCAGTATGACATCTGTATTTATTTTACTGTTATTTCAAGCAGGTTTATTAGTTCTTTTTCAAGTGTTTCAAGTTCTTCTTTTAGTTACTAAAACTGTTAATAAACTAATATAATTGTTGTTTAATTGACTTTATGTTGTTACAACACTGTTTGCCATCTCTTTACCAGTGTAGAACTGTAGAAAAAGAATACTAGGCTACGCATCTCACACTCTCAAATTCTATTCCAGATAATGTAAAAAATGAACTCCTCGCACCGTATATATTAATATATTACTAATGTATTATTAAAATTACCTCTTGTATTTTGTATTTGTTAAATAATTAATTATAACATCTCTTTTTTCTCTCTGTATGACTTCACTTATATACTAAAGTACACATTCTATTATGGAAATAAAATGTATATTTAAATAATTGCTTTTATTTTCCCCTGATTGTGATATACTGAGTATTAGGGTAAGCTCCAAGTTATCGGACGGTTCCACGTTTTCAATCATATAATAAAAAATGTATAATATACATTATCTTATAACTAGTATTAAGGTTAAATAAAGAATAAAAAAGTTTATCAACTGAAGTACAGATTAGAAATCTTAAGGATTAATGCAATTATTCAAATGGAGTATTTTTAACTTAGGATTTATTTTACAACTTTGCCCCCTTCACCCCCTACCCCCTCCAAAAAACAAATAGTGGGGTACTTTCAAAAGACTCATATATAGTTATAGTTACTCATATAGTTTTTGAGCTAGATACATGGGATTGGTTTCATCTTGTTCAGAATTTAGTAGTCTGCAAAGATACAGAGCAATTTTTTCCAAATTCGTCTAAGAAAATTGTAAAAGAATTTTTTCCAATTTTTTTTAAAAAACATAGATTTTTTTTAAAATATATCTCATTATACTTCCTTACCCATTGAAATTTAAAAAAAAAAAAACTGCAACTTTGTGAGCAACTCATTTATGAAGAAAATGAAACAAACCCTATGTCTCTAGCTCAAAAACTGTAGGAGTTGATGCCTTTTGAAGTCGAAAAAAAGTACTTTTCATGGGGGGAGCCGATTTACTGAAATTTTTTTGAAAAAAATTGTCTACCTCAAACAATTCTGGTTCCATAACTTAGCGTCGAGACTCTTGTTTGGGTTTAGTGTCCTCTTTTTAATTCATCTACTCAACAAATCATTTGATGTGAGATCCAAATAAACCTTCAGTACCTGTTTGACAGGTCTTTTGGCAGACCTAGCAAGTTATTTACAATATTGTTCATCTGTTTTTGAAGCACTTCTAGATTCTTTTTGACTCTAATATTTTAACACAATATCCCGGAGACTATAACACATCATTCTATGCAATAAAAAATATTTTAATATTTTCAAATTTGAGGGAGACGGTCCCCTTAAATTGTTTAAAAGTTCCTCGCTGTAGACAGGATTCGAACCTGTGCGGGCAGAGCCCAATGGATTTCTAGTCCATCTCCTTAACCACTCGGACACCACAGCTTTCACTTAGATCTATTATATTATAATATATATTTCATTGTACAACTAAAGTGAAAGTCAATAAATAAAAAATAATTTTTGGATCAATTTGGAACAATTTATTTGTTTCTTAATCTCCTTAACCACTCGGACACCACAGCTTGTCCTATTCCGAGAGAATTACCTATTAAGTAAATACCCAGATAGAAGTTATGATAGTAAGGTATATAATACGGGCACATCATAAATCTCTCCATGGAATAACACTTTACACTGCATATCAAATATTTTAAAATACCCATCTTCATTTTCACATATCAATAACTATCATGCAGTAGGGTTGTGCCAATATGCGTTTAAAATCATAGATCTTAAGAATATCATAGACGAAACGAAATGAAATGGTATCGAATACTATATACCTCTGTTGTAGAACACTTTCGCCGGAAAAAATTGATTATTTAAAAAGGTAAACCAAATTATCTCAT